>PKRV01000989.1:115722-138615 GCA_003709505.1 Hyphantria cunea | reverse complement strand
ACGTCAAAGCTACGAAAAAATTATATAATACATTTTGAGTGCATCGTGGTATCGTTTCGGCCTAGTTCATTCACGATAACTATGAAACTATCTAGATGAGCCCCGCAGTGTTACGGTTCCGGTTGTTGTTGTAAAGGTACTGCTAACAACTATAGGAAATGCTGCGGGGCTTAGTTAGTCTTAAAAAGTAGTGTAAATTACTCTTTATATTATCAGCTATCCGCCAATAAAAGTCCCGTCAAAATCGTCGTCCAGCCGTTCCAGTGATTACCCGCTCCAAACTGACAGAGAGTGAAAAATGAAAAAAAGAAATTTCGGATGTAGGTGCCGTTTAAACTTTCATATGAATTTAGTGAAAGATTTTAATTTGAAATACAAACGGACACTTAACTTTTATCTCATTGTAAGATAACGAAGGTTCAGAATGAATACACGTGTGAAGTGTCTACATACGGAAATAACTTCTTAAGTAACTACCAATGTATTGGTTAAAATGGGTAAATTCTAAACACAAACAGTAAACACATACACAAGTCTGGACTTTTCAACAAAAACATGTGTATTCGGCCCTTTGAACCTAAAAACATACTTCTCTGAGGACTCGTTTTAACCTATTTACCCTGTTCAAAATTCATGCATATGCTTATTACATATGTTTAATAACTTCCATGTTTGCACAACAGGCATATATTAGAACTTTAATATATGGCATAGTAGGTACTAGAATAATTTAAATTTAAAATCAAATCAGAAATGTCGAAAGTTAAGTATAAAATGTTTGTTCAATACAGTTTTTTATCTCTTCGAACTTGACTATAGCTAGACTTTAGTTTGAATATGGGTAAAATATATTTAAATAATAATCAATAAAATATTTTCAGGCATTTACACACAACGCCAACCAGTCCAAAACTAAGTTTGTATCATGGATACTAGACAACTCATATGAATACATATTATTTTTACTCGAACTCCGAAACAAGAATTTGTAAATCATACAATTATTTGGTACGACCCAAAAATCGAACCATAGACTTTAAACGAGGCGGTCAAATATGCACGAAATTATTTTCTTGAAAAACATAGACTTACTTCATTGATTAAATTGATCTGATTATAAAATAATTTTCATGAATATTAAACTCTAGTGATGAAGCTAGACCTTAATTTTAATCTTCACTTCAAAATTAATTATCTATATTTTTGCGTCAAAATCGCTATTTTATCGTCATGTTGAAATTCTTTTAAAGCTATGCAAAGAATAAGTTTAACTATATTGTAAATAAAATGAATAGATTTAAAACACTTGCTTTAGAGATGTCTTAATAAATACTTTTTTACTAGTCGAAAATCGAACCAAGTGGCGTGAAATTGGAGAGGTCTATGTCCAGCAATGGACTGCGATAGGCTGATGATGATGATGAATAAATACTAACAAGAGATCTAGTTCATTCCGTTACACGTTTCCAAATTACAGCACGGTTCGAAATTAATTATATAGTTTTACCCTTTGGGTGTCGTAAAATTCAGTATTTCCCGTGTCCCGTTTCTCGTCACAGCTGTGAGAACTATAAATAATAATTGACCTTTGCAAATAAGAAGAAAAATATATAATAACGACATTTAACAACAGATTTTTCACTAATTCCTTGAAAAGGAAAATTCAATCGTTCATAGATTTATTGATTTGATAGTAGTAGTAAATGGACTATATACATTACATATTTTACATACACTGCCTCGGTAGCGCAATGGTAGCGAACGCGAGTGCTGTCCATGAGGTCTCGGTTTCGAATCCTGGGACGGACCAAATGTTTGTATGATCTGCAAATATTTGTTTCGGAGTGTGGGTGTTTTCTATGTATAATATGTATATATTAAAAAAAAATGGTATTTATGTATTCATATCAGTTGTCTAGTACCCATAATACAAGCTCTGTTTAGTTTGGGACTAGATGGCTATGGTGTTAGATGTCCGAAATATTTATTTATTTATACTTTTTTCACATATAATAACTATGTGTCTAGAGAATAAACTACGAACTACGTTTCAGTAAAAAAAATTGGATTTTGCGGTTATCTGTTTGGATTCAGGCATTTCTCAAAGAAGGCCTGTTATAACAAGTCTAAATGTTTAGTAAAAAACAAATGAATTATTTATTTATGAATAGCATTTCATCTTTTTCCTATTCTCAGCCAAAATACATCCACTACTTGACCAAGTTTTCCTTTTTTTGCCGTTCGCACACCGCAACCTTGATCAGGTCGTTTGCCCATTTTATGAGTAAGGTGGGCCTTACTCACGTTTCATCTCCTGGTACGCGATCGCCACTTAAGAATTTTCGGTATACAAAATTATATACTCTTGTTCATATAAAATTTGAATCAATCAAACAACAACCCGTAATGTCCCACTGCTGGGCTCGGGTCTCGTCTTAGGCGAGGGTTAAGGCCGTACGTCCTCACACTGGCCAAGTGCGGGTTGGGGACTGGCAAGACAAAGCTGTGGCTACGTAATCTTGCCGTTGAATGTTTTTCAGCCACCCAAAGGCCTTCAACTAAGCTTCACGACTGTTATCCTACGATCATACGATAATCACGGAGACGCTCATGGTAACATGCTACCAGCGGTCACCCACCTAGGTACTGACCGCGCCGTCATTGCTTATCCTCGGTGATTGCTTCTAATCATCGAGTGGAACTAGGCCATGAGCCGCTCATTTCATTAAAAATTTCAATATCACTTATAGATTTATCATACCTTTTTGGATATTAAATCTGCTTAACAACAACACTTATTGTTCTTTGGCACTGAACCAGACAAGGGTAGCTCGTCGAAAAGGGATTATATATTAATGAAAGGGATAATATATAATGGTATTGTTTGTCACTTAAGGTCATCCGCTTCTAGGGTTAAACCTGACTTTGGCCATTATTGATTTGCTCTGTGTAGGTCTAATGAGGTTTTCGCGTGAATGTCCGGTACGAAGAAATAAGTGTTGTATGTATAGTTATTCCACTATTTTTAAAAGATCTCAAGTTAAGTGTTTAATTAAATCATAACTACTGCGGTAAGTATAAATTTATTTACAGTTCATGGTTGCAATAAAGTTCTATCAAATCTTTCTGGTTGCCTACAGTGACGTACGTATTGGCCAGTTATTTCTGGTCTTTCTAAACGCATTTCGGTTCTAAACTGAAAGTGTTGTGTGTAAATATGACTTTAGAGTATTTAAATTGTTGTAGGCAAAGCTTAATTACGCGAGCTAAATTAAATGTCGATACCGCGAAAGTAAAGTTTAATTTGTGGTTATACACATATATTTTAAAGACTACAGGCTATTTTATTATTATTAAAAAGTATAAATATTATAACTTTTTGTTAATAAACACAATGGAGGTTATAAATCTATCATATGATCGATCAAGGGTTAAGAGGTTTTTACGTTCACGGTACAACCGTCAATGTGAATGTAAAAAAGCGAACTGTCGAAAAATATCGTCCTGAAATCGTATTAAAATAAAACACAAGTTTGCAAAAGAAAATAAGTAGATTATTTTCTTTTCATAACTTGTGCTTTATTAATATAAAAGAGACTTTGTATTTAAATATCTATTTAAAAAAAAAACAATTTAAAGGAAAGTATATCTGCGTCTGTCAGTGTTTTAAAACGGTATTCTAGTATATCTAGAATACCGTTTACTCACTATTAAATTAAAACTTGGCTGGTAAATTCGTGGAAAAACACGATGAAAGGGATTGGTAATCTACGTAGTGGTCACTCTTCCACGAAATAAGAGTTAATTGAAATAAACTGGATAATAAATTACTTAAAATAGTTTCCTTTCGCACCCAACTTTGAAGTATGAATGCTAATCTCTGAATCGGTCACGTTTTCGTCTTAATAATTAGTATAAGCAACGGTAAGCGTCACGGAAGGTAAGTTTTTAAAAAAGCACACGCTACCTACACTAGAAATATTTCCTGTGTCGCAGAAGACTACAATTACTAGCTTTTGGGAAAGACTACAAAATCTCGCGTTAGAAATGATTTGGACTCAATGAATGAATGTCAAATAAAGGAAATAAAAAGAACCTCTACAAAATTTCTAATCCAGGTATCAAAATCACTAAACTATTATACTTACTCCTGAGTTACGTAGAACAGGCCATAAGAGAAGCAGGTTTCTCTTAAACCTATCTATCCCCAATAATTTGAAGTGTTTATTCTTGAGACATTTTAGTGTCATCGAGAAACATACTTTGAGAATAAACTGCAACCTTTTAAATTAAAACGGAAGATCTTTTAGAAATAAAGGAATTCGTGGTATACATATAATTTCTCCTTGCGAACACCCAGTTAAAATTGTGGCTTCCGCTATCTTTCTATGTAAAGCTTTGACTATTAGCTTGATTCCCTTTCAAAATTTAAGTATTTTAGATTCCGCAACAATATCACGGGAATGTCCACACGTAAAATAAGCCTATGGTACGCCAGATTCGGTGATTTCAGAGAAATTAGGAATTCTACAGCGTAATTCGTAGCAACGCTTATTGGTTACTTCCACCTCGAAATATAAAATGGCACATTTATGCAACAATTTCTTAGACTTTTCATGAGGAATTGAGGAATATTTAAAAAACATTCATATTAAATCCTCTAGCTTTGTGTATAAATTGCTTGACACAGTTATCTTTTCATCAACATTCGAATACTCACCGTTGCCGATTTCAAGTGAGAGATCTGTAAGACCAGCAATATTTTCCTCTTCTAAATAAGCCCTCATCCTTGCTCCCGCTTGAGAATGTTAACTTGTGGTCACAAAATAGATCTCTTTAAGCATGACCTCACTTCATTATCTCTGGTTCCTTTTGAAACTACTGATGGAGTCTACCTAAAGCCACCAGCCACTAAAATCGTCACCTATTTTTTTAGTTTAGTGTTTGTTAACACTTGTATAAAAATGTAAACGGGAGTCTCAAAAGTTGTTAGTAGTAAATTAAAGGTAGCATGAGCAGTTCCAAAGGAAAAAGCAATGGTTAAAGCAAAGCCTGTGTAGAGAAGACCGTTTCGATACACTACAAACCGAAATGGATACATCAGTCCTGCTGCTATCAATCCACAAAGCCCCTAATTTGACTTATTTTTCAACGTTTTAAAAGGATATTCGTCAGCTTGAAAACTTGATTCAATCATTGACCATAATTTTAACAATTTTTGAGTGGATTATCACATTTGCCTGGGTTCCGTGCAGTAAAAATGAACTAAACCAAGATCCGAAGCGAATTAACTTCCGAGTTCGAAAGCCAAGCTGACAAAAGAGAAAATTAAAAATCAAATTATAAGGCAGAATTAAATCCGTAACAATCATAAAGTCGATTTGCATCTCTTGCCAACGGCTTGAACGAACATAATGATATACTCACGGAGCAAATACATTGTTTTTAATCACGGGACATATCCGCTTATGCCTTCTCCTCTTTGTATATGCTCCGTGGGTGTAGGTACTGCAGAAGTTTGTTGTCTATATATTTTTATTACTTGAAAGCGGACCACAGGAAAACGGTGGTGGACTTTAATGAAACTTTGATTTGGGTGTTTTTAACCGACTGTAAAAGGGCTTTTTAAAAAAACACATGGACCAGAACCGTGGGCATACAACAAATTTATTATGTTTATGATAGTTATTGATATTTCATGTCTGGCATGTTTTAATTTTAAAATTGTAATTGTACCAGCGGCTAAAAATCTTGAAACGGTACCTATATCGCATTTAAGACATTCTAACCCCAGTTTACTCCTTAAAGGGTTGATATTTGAAAACCCCTGAAACAGGCGTTTACTTGTTTAGTAGTAGATAACCTCGCGATGTTTTGAAACGAAAGGCCTATGCAATCTTGGTGCTCCATACAAATTTTGAACTCCCTTTTCATTGTGTGTTTGTGTGAATTTTGAAAAATCCTTTCTTAACGCACTTGGCCAGCGTGGGAACGTATGGCCTTAACCCTCTCCTGAGAGGAGACCCGAGCCCAGCAGTGGGACATAATGGGTTGTTGATTGATTCTTAACGCACGCCTACATCGTAATAGCTATATTTGTGCCAAATTTCAGCGCAATCCGTTCAGTGGTTTGAGCTGTGCGTTAATAGATCAGTCAGTAACGGTTACCTTTTATATATAGATTTAATACACTAGGATATATAATAGGACATTTTTATAGGACGATTTTTTACACATACACATTTTAGACTCACATAAAAAAAGAATCGCCTGTCACTACAAACTCACACATAACAATTCAAATAAAACATTCAGAATTTAACGCACACATATATAGATTCTGGTCATTTTAGTAACGAGTAAGCCCATTTGGGCTTATATTTTGGCAGAGGGGAATAATCAAAACACAAGTCAAAACTGGTTAATTAAACATTCATCTTATTTTCAAGATTCTTGAGGTCCTTTACAGATTTTTGATCAATGGGCTACGGTTCGTTAGAAATACTTTTTGGCCTGATATGCCAAAAAAATTTTTATACATATATTATTCTGGTAATTACGACATAACGGAGAAACCGCAAAAAAAGGTTGTACCGTTTCTCAAGTGATATTCTTTGCGACAATTGATTGTCATGTATGTATATGAATGTTCATTCCCGTTTTAGGTGCTTATTAGTTTAATTCAGCTGACTAGGATAAACATCCAGTGTAATTATTATTAATACTTGTACCTTGAAACGAGTGCCAGCAGCGATCCTGCACTTGATGTGATTTTATCGAAAAGTCTTCAACACCGTCTAGTGCTATCTGAAAGGTACTGATCATGACAATGAAACACCTATTGTATTATCAACTTCACCTGATTACAAGCTACTAAGCCGCCAACGTTTTTTTTAAATTTATATCTATTCACATTTATTTTTTGACGATCAAGTTCAAATTTTCGATTCCCGCTCCAGAATAATATTTATGATTTTTTTATTTGTACAGTTAAAGACAAAACAAACAAACTTACTTAACAGACAAACTTTTACCTTTCAAAGTTTAGAATGTCAATTAAAACGAAGAAAATGTATATTTGGTGATATAGTTCAAAAAAAGAACATTGTCAGGCACATACGTTTCACTACCACAGCGCCGTATTAAAAAAAAACTGTTATTCGAAATCATGTCATATTCCGCCATTTTTGTTCGATATTAGTTTAGCTAAACTGTATTTTTTTATAGAGAGTTCATATTATGAGTGTAGAGTCTTGTATGTAACTGTACACAATGAGGTATTAAAACACACATGTGATACTATTATTCGCACATAAACCCACATTCGTGTTTCAACACCCCTTATAACAGTTGCATAAATAACTATTATTATAACAAAACCAAATATGTAATGGCTAATTTCCAGTGGTTTCATTTAGTAAAGAACGAGGTTAAAGCAGGATGTCTTCTAAAATTTCAGTATTTTATTCGTTTTATTTAATTTTGTAAGAAAAATCAAAATAACATTACTGTGTCGCTGAAGGTTAAAAACGGATTACAGAAGCAAATTGGACATCTTTGAATGTAGCCATCTCGTAGACATCTATTTGATACATTATTCATCAAAGATGTGTACTTATTCTGCAGGGAAGCTAAACAACGGAAAATACTGACATAAGTCCTCGTTTTTCAGAAGAATCTACTTACTTTTTTCCCTGTACATTTCCTTAATTCTAATACCTCTAAAGGAGTAATTCTTGTATCCTACTAATATTATAAACGCGAAAGTTTGTAAGTATGGATATTTGTTACTCTTTCACGTAAAAACTACTGAATGGATTTTAATGAAACTTTACATTAATATAGCTGATACATCTGAATAACACATAGGTTACTACATTTACCGCGATAACCGACATATACGCGGGCGGAGCCGCGGGCATAAACTAGTATAAATATAATCTCGGAAACAGTACCAACGATTTCCATGGAATTTAGTATGAAGGGGGTTTCGGTGGCGATAAATCGATCTAGTGAGGATTTATTTTTTGAAAATTTACCAAATATACCGCGCAAAGCTTGGTCGTCCAATTACTTAATAGATAAACTGCGCTAGATTTTACGATCTCCTGTAAAAGTTTGTTTAAAATTACGTTTGGATACTTATCTATTTTTATCTACAGTTACTAATACTTCCCTTCTGTCTATTAAAAAAATTATATATTTGACATAAGTAAATAATAATAAATAAATATTTCGGACATCTAACACACAACGTCATCTTGTCCCAAGCTAAGCAGAGCTTGTGTTATAGGTAATAGATAAGTTATATACATACACATATATTTTGCTTTAAATGCATCATATCTAGAAAACAATTATATATATGGTGGATAATATATATGTTTTTAATGAATACTAGATGAGCCCCGTGGGGTTACCTGCGGTATAACTTTAGCCGCAGGCAACACCGCGAGTCGAGATGAAATTGCATCTTTTTTAAAACCATTATCGTATCCTCAGGAATAGACACAAAAATATTTATTAAAATCGGTTCAGTCGTTTAGGAAGAGTCGAAGCACATACACAAGCACAGCAGATTTAAATAAATAAAGATACACAACTCTCATGGCACGTTGTTGCTCACGATTAATTCCGAAACTATCTAATCGATTTTTACGTTATCTTTTAATTGTGTGTGTGACGTGATTAAGATAAGATAGTTAATATCACGCTTAGACCAATAAGAATCGAGCAACACTTTGTATGATCCACAAATTGTTGTCCCCAGTCTCAGTCAGTCAGTCTGTCCAGAGTGTTCCTTGTGTCCCCCATGTATGTTTGTAAAGTCCCCCGCAACACAGGATGTATATTCCTAATGCGGGAGTTGTAAAAAAAAACATTCAACATACAACAAACAAAAGAATATTCAGGCACAATACTGAAACACGAAAACAATTTGCGCAACAAATAAAGCACGATGAAGTACAATCACGCACAATACTTATTAGTTAGTCACGCGGCGACGTGACAGCAGGTAGGCACGTGTCTTAGATGTACGAGTCGTACGACACCCGTGTTAGACAGCCCTAATGAATAGTTCAGAAGATAATGTAGATAACAACAGGGAATATGCATGAAATTTTAGTCTCAAATATTTTTTTCTTCGTTATTTTTTGTCTTTAAAATAAACTTATTATTTAGTGATTATTTATTTAGTGATAACACATAGGGTATTTTTTATTTAGTGATTATTTAAACCCAGAAAATATTTAATAAAAAGTGAAAATTAAGGGAGGATCATTACAACTTACAACGCGTCACTATCGGTCGAAACGAAATGTGTCTCCGATAATCACTTCATCGAAATTATCGGAGTCAAAATTCAAACTATGTTAGTAGTGTTTGTGAGAAAAATTACGTTCTTCCATAATTTTTAGAGTAACTTAAATAAATATAGAGTAAATAAAACATTGAATAGTAAACAAACCTGAAATGACAATGACGTAATTGGCTGTGTCAAAAGCGCGCCCAGAATGGATTTGAATATCTCAAATTCAGTCAGTGTTTTAAATTTCACTATGAAAATTTATTTGACTATTTGCAAGTATATTTATATTTTTGAAGTGAAACTTCTTTAGGCGCATGAGGGTAAAAATTTTACAAATGTAACGTCACGCAAGTATGCAACGGAAGTGTCTAAAAAGAGAGAGAGAGCGATCGAGACCGATTGAGAGAGAGTAAGACAGGGCGAACGTAGCATGAAGCAACTAGCGATGGAGTGAGAGTAGGGAGCAAGCAAGTGAGAAAGATCGAGAGAAAAAGTGAGATAGAGCGATTGTCGTATCACGCACAGNAATGAGGTATTAAAACACACATGTGATACTATTATTCGCACATAAACCCACATTCGTGTTTCAACACCCCTTATAACAGTTGCATAAATAACTATTATTATAACAAAACCAAATATGTAATGGCTAATTTCC
Source organism: Hyphantria cunea (assembly GCA_003709505.1). Taxonomy (NCBI): domain Eukaryota; kingdom Metazoa; phylum Arthropoda; class Insecta; order Lepidoptera; family Erebidae; genus Hyphantria; species Hyphantria cunea. The sequence continues at coordinate 128,647 of PKRV01000989.1, read as the reverse complement.
AGTGGTTTCATTTAGTAAAGAACGAGGTTAAAGCAGGATGTCTTCTAAAATTTCAGTATTTTATTCGTTTTATTTAATTTTGTAAGAAAAATCAAAATAACATTACTGTGTCGCTGAAGGTTAAAAACGGATTACAGAAGCAAATTGGACATCTTTGAATGTAGCCATCTCGTAGACATCTATTTGATACATTATTCATCAAAGATGTGTACTTATTCTGCAGGGAAGCTAAACAACGGAAAATACTGACATAAGTCCTCGTTTTTCAGAAGAATCTACTTACTTTTTTCTCTGTACATTTCTTTAATTCTAATACCTCTAAAGGAGTAATTCTTGTATCCTACTAATATTATAAACGCGAAAGTTTGTAGGTATGGATATTTGTTACTCTTTCACGTAAAAACTACTGAATGGATTTTAATGAAACTTTACATTAATATAGCTGATACATCTGAATAACACATAGGTTACTATTTACCGCGATAACCGACATATACGCGGGCGGAGCCGCGGGCATAAATATAATCTCGGAAACAGTACCAACGATTTCCATGGAATTTAGTATAAAGGGGGTTTCGGTGGCAATAAATCGATCTAGCGAGGATTTATTTTTTGAAAATTTACCAAAATATACCGCGCAAAGCTTGGTCATCCAAGTACTTAACAGATAAACTATGCTAGATTTAACGATCTCTTGTAAAAATTTGTTTAAAATTATATTTAGATACTTACCTAATTTTCATCTACAGTTACTAATACTTCCATTCTGCCTATTAAAAATAATTTATATTTGACATAAGTAAATAATAATAAATAAATATTTCGGACATCTAACACACAACGTCATCTAGTCCCAAACTAAGCAGAGCTTGTGTTATAGGTAATAGAGAAGTTATATACATACACATATATTTTGGTTTAAATGTATTATATTTAGAAAAAAATTATATATATCGTGGATAATATATATGTTTTTAATGATATAGATGAGCCCGTGGGGTTACCTGCGATATAACTTTACCCGCAGGCAACACCGCGAGTCGAATCAATTACATCTTTTTTTTAAACCACCATCGTATCCTCAGGAATAGACACAAAAAAATCATTAAAATCGGTTTAGCCGTTTAGGAGGAGTTGAGTCACATACACAAGTACAGAAGATTTAAATAAATAAAAATAAACTCTCATGGGTGTTGCTCACGATTAACTCCGAAACTATCTAATCGATTTTTACGTTATCTTTTAAATGTGTGTTTGGCTGACGTGATTAAGATAAGATAGTTAACATCACGCTTAGACCAATAAGAATCGAGCAACACTTTGTATGATCCACAAATTGTTGTCCCCAGTCTGAGTGTTCTTTGCGTCCCCCATGCATGTTTGTAAAGTCCCCCGCGACACAAGATGTATATTCCTAATGCGGGAGTTGTAAAAAAAAAAACATTTAACATACAACAAACAAAAGGATATTCAGGCACAATACTGAAACACGAAAACAATTTGCGCAACAAATAAAGCACGATGAAGTACAATCACGCACAATACTTATTAGTTAGTCACGCGGCGACGTGACAGCAGGTAGGCACGTGTCTTAGATGTACGAGTCGTACGACACCCGTGTTAGACAGCCCTAATGAATAGTTCAGAAGATAATGTAGATAACAACAGGGAATATGCATGAAATTTTAGTCTCAAATATTTTTTTCTTCGTTATTTTTTGTCTTTAAAATAAACTTATTATTTAGTGATTATTTATTTAGTGATAACACATAGGGTATTTTTTATTTAGTGATTATTTAAACCCAGAAAATATTTAATAAAAAGTGAAAATTAAGGGAGGATCATTACAACTTACAACGCGTCACTATCGGTCGAAACGAAATGTGTCTCCGATAATCACTTCATCGAAATTATCGGAGTCAAAATTCAAACTATGTTAGTAGTGTTTGTGAGAAAAATTACGTTCTTCCATAATTTTTAGAGTAACTTAAATAAATATAGAGTAAATAAAACATTGAATAGTAAACAAACCTGAAATGACAATGACGTAATTGGCTGTGTCAAAAGCGCGCCCAGAATGGATTTGAATATCTCAAATTCAGTCAGTGTTTTAAATTTCACTATGAAAATTTGTTTGACTATTTGCAAGTATATTTATATTTTTGAAGTGAAACTTCTTTAGGCGCATGAGGGTAAAAATTTTACAAATGTAACGTCACGCAAGTATGCAACGGAAGTGTCTAAAAAGAGAGAGAGAGCGATCGAGACCGATTGAGAGAGAGTAAGACAGGGCGAACGTAGCATGAAGCAACTAGCGATGGAGTGAGAGTAGGGAGCAAGCAAGTGAGAAAGATCGAGAGAAAAAGTGAGATAGAGCGATTGTCGTATCACGCACAGTGCCATGGAGAAAGAGGTGGGAGAGAGCTAAGAAGTTTCACTTCTGACATGTGTACTTTGTACGCACGCACTTTTTTTTTCTATGTTATACAAACATAAATCATCAGAAAAAAATATGCATATTCCCTATTGCATTGATGTTTGTTTTCTTCTTGAAAAAATATTTACTTCATACCCATTATGGGTATAATTGGTATATCTTCTTTTGATTTCTTTCAATATATTTTGGTCTTACTGTTTTAGAGTTATTTATTAATAAGCTTGTTCTTCCGTCTATTCAAGTAACAAAGTTAAATAATTTTAAGGAAGTTTTTGTAAATTAATTAACTAAAAAACTTCCTTAAATTAGTTTTTATTTACATTTATTAAAACTTCTATGAGTTTTACTATTTTATGTTATGTCATCAACAACCCATGATGTCCCACTGCTGAGCTGTAGGTCTCCTCTCAGGAGAGGGCTAAGGCAACCCCCACGCTGGGTAAGTGCAGGTCAAAGACTCATATATTTTCTGCCTTTTTTATGTGTTCTCAGTAAAGCAAACTAAAAAAAATAACATGGAATAGAACACAATTTCTTAGAAGTCGGTACATTTTTCACTGCCAAATAAAACTGTTTTGTCAAATTTCTGAGAACTGGGGTAGCACCAAAATTTTCAAGATCACAAGAGTAGAATTAGAATAGTATCGATATTGGTAAAATTTAAAGAAAACTAACAAACTTAACTTTCATTAAGAACTCACAAAGTTTGTCATTTTTCTTTAACTTTATAAAGGTTCACATTTCTATATTACGAGTATCAAATGAACTGCACAGGCAAGCGAGCTTCATTTAAAAAATATACTACACTGAGGGAAATAGTCACTAACTTGATTGGCACGATTATCGAAAACTTGATAGTTCTGCCATTCAAGTTTTTCCTAGAAATATTTTATCCATAAATGGTCTTGTCCCATACAAAACTGTCTTCTATGACTGAAATGACGCGTGTCCGGAATTGGTACGACTAAATAATATAATAAGTGTCAATTACATGTGCCAGGTCATGTTTTGATGACGAAGAGCCAACACCCACATTGACAATAAGTGGTTATACGTCATTGTGTCTGATTCAGTCTGGTAGACAAATCAATTGATTTGCGCGGTCTTATTGTCATGAGATATTTTATAATTTTTGTGTTTCATTAGGCGAAAGCATTTTTATTTTCTATAAGCTATTATTTATTTTGAACTTTCTTAAACTAGTTAAATGTGCTTAGTCACGGCTGTTTTTGACAAGGTGAAGAGATAATTTAAGTACAAATAAGTTGGTAGAAAATAATATGCATCTACCTAGCCTTGATCAATCCCAAGATTATTTAGGGTCGGATAATAGTTCAACTAGTTTTACCTGAATGCCAATTTTTTCCACAATACTGGCATCGGACCTCCGCAACCCTCAGGGCGATCTGAATTCGAGGCCTGAACGAACGAATAACGTTTGTCAAAGGTATTCATGACAACGGTGACTGACCGCTTTGCGTGGTTTCTGCGATAAGGGTGGGAAACACCGCCATTTTCCATGGTCTGGGACGCTACTAAAAAGTTAAGCTGCTGTTATAAAGTTTCTTTAGATTAATATACTAAGTAATTGGAAACAACCTTGGAATCTTTTTGGATAAATGTTCCTTTTTCTTTGTTTCTCGGTGTCTACACAAGTTGAATAATCATGAAACGGAATCAATTTACTGATTCTTGAAATACAGGTTATATACAGGTTTTACAGATTTTACAGGTTCGGAACGAGTGTGATCAGTAATAATAAAATGAATCTACAGAAATCTACAGAACAACACGTGCCGGCCTTAGAAGTGGTGACTTCTAAGGCCGGCACTGTCCACTTTAAAGCGGTGGCTTTAAAGTGGAAGACATACATTCTCGTACTCATCGCTTCGGTAATTCCTTCCTGTGCCGAGCGGTCAATACCTGGAACTCACTACCAGTGCACGTGTTTCCTTCCCACTATGATCCCGGGTCCTTTAAGCGGGGCCTGAAAAAGCATCTCACCAGGCCGCCATAGTGTGGGTCACCATGCTGCATTGTTCTTTTTCGCATTGAGGATGGTGACCACCACTCTTGGATTCTGCTCATGCTTTCCATCAGGCAGGGCAGAGTGATTTTGGCAGCTTAAATATAAAAAAAAAGAATAAGTAGCCACCATATGGGCAGTGTAACTATCTTTTTCTCGAATTAAATAGGTAGATTTTTTTTCTTCAATTCTCTTTTTTACCATATAATAACCAGTCAGTATTTATTTCCATACGTCAAAAAAAAGCACACACGCTTACGTAAAAATCTAGAGAATTTTCAAAATAAAAAGTTTTATTTAAAAATCAATCGTATTCCAAAAAACCATATCTTTCTACTCAGTAAATATTCGATTCAAATCACATAGCAGTATATATATTTTAGTGAAAAACTTCTTTGTTCGTCCTCTTTAAATATTAGCTGAAAACCCAATAACTGGTGCCCGATATTCCGTGACTATGCATTTGTCGATTATCCAATAGATATCGTTAACGCCCTCTTTATCTTCTGATAAAATAAAACGAATTTTATATTTTAACAGAAATTAATTTTGAGTACTTTTTTAAGAGAATTCATGCAATAAATATAAAAGTTTTGAACATCTTTTTAATTCTGGTGGTAAAATAAAATTATTTAATTTTATTAACCTGCTTCTTTAGTGCATTCTTCTTGCAAAGTCAATAAGAAGCATATGTAGAAGTAGTTGTAAGCAATATTATTTTAGTTCTTTTATTTTCAGACCCATCTCAGTTATGGTGTATAGCATAGTGAATTTGAAATCGCATAATGACAAAACAAAAACAAAATGACAATAACGCATTATGTCGAAAATGCACATTTTCTTATTTCTGATATTTTGCATATCTGTCGTTGTACGTGACACCTATTGTTTTTTCATACTAAATAGCTTCATCTTGAATAGTTTTCCTTTATCATAATATGATTTTGCTAAAAAGATAATGTCAAGAATAGTCTGACTTTGAAGTTATTCATACATAGGTATTAGAAGGCGATTAAATAGTTACAAGTGATGCTTTGTAGGATAGTTATTATTGAGCTCATCACGGTATAAATACATCAACAAATCTAGCAAAAAAGTTTCAAATATTAAATCGAAAATCTGTCAACAATTTTAATGCCTTTTCAAAGAGTTTGAACATTCTTTATATATTATATCCAAATTTATCATATTCAATTTTCTACAAAATATGCTAATTTCGATTTGCTTAGGTTTTAATAAATGCCTAGACGAATTATTAATATTTTACCCCTTTGATATTCGAATGAATCATTTTGAACAACAGTTCCTGAAAGCCTTTTCTTCCAAATCATTGAACAGTTGTTCCTCCGAGCCTTTTCTCTCCAAATTGGTCGGAGTAGTTTTCAAGTCTACTACGATGTGGCTGAATATCGATTATTATCTCAGACAAACTTAAATCTTAATTACAACTTTACAGAATAAACTTTATTTTCATTACATATTTTTCGATTCGCCTGGCAGGTACTTGTGCTCATCGGTACTGGGTATGCCTATAATTTTGGAAAAATATAGTACGGTTAAAGTAATGAAAAACGTATTTTTGTATTTTTCATAACGCCTAGCCCCTTTAGGGCATGAAAGTTTGTATGAAACATTTTTCTCGAAAGGGGGCAAAGCTAGTCTACTATTAAAATGAAAAAGTTTGAATCGTCTTGATATTTTTTTTTTATTTATTTATTTATCTTTATTGTATATACATAGTACGAAATGGTACAACAGGAACAATCACACAATATGTATAATAATTGGCGGTCTTATCGCTCCCGGCGATTTCTTCCAGACAACCATACATTATTATTTAATAATTTTATTTATGATGAAACCAAGAACGATTTAAAAATTTTGGAGTGAAATTTACTCGATTTCAAGACTGCTATATTACTTGATAAAATAAGATGGGATATTTTATTAACTAATTAAATTAATGAATAGTAAAACGAGTAGATAGTCAATGATAGTTAGACCATTGCACTAATTGTAGTATACAAGAGGGCAGCGACCCTGTATATAACAACAAGCGGTCAAAACATATAAGGAAGCCTTTCAAAGCAGCATATAGAAGGTATTAAGCGTTGCTGTTGTAGAAAACTTAGCAGCTTTTTTTGTAAATTTGTCAAACAATTTGAAAAGAGAGAACTTAATTTTATATTGAACAACTGGTAGAAGTACAGTAGTGACCGTTAAAATCGTTTTTTCTTCAATCAGAGTCCAGTATCTACTTTGCTAATATGTTTTACTGAATAGCAAACTTAATAGTTTTATAAGCAAACGTGTTTGAATAATGTAATTTTTATTGAATTTATACACCTTTTATATTAGAAATTGTAACAATAGGGATGACTAAGAAAAAAAACGGGTTGCACTCCGGGAGTGTCGACAGAAGTGAAAACTTGAATATCAACGTGGTGCATTATATATTTTGGAATGTTTAGGAAATAATTATACACGAATTGCTTTAATTATCAGTATAAAAGTACTATCATTTATGTGGTAAAACAATATTCATTTATTGCGCTATTATACACAAACATGACAATTTATAATCTACTTTCCGTCCGTCTTAGGAATCTTCGAACAAATCACGTGTCCTGACGCGAGTTTAACATTATTTACCCATTACAAAAAGTGTACGACGCTGCTAAAGGAGTTTTCACTTTAAAAAATCAACTGTTTTAGAATCCGCAATGAAATTAATTATAATAAAATTGGAGGAGCTTAAAATTTAATGGGTCTATTTCCCTCCTTAGCAAAATGGGAGAGAAAATCAATTGTAAAAAGTAATTCTCAAAAATAGGGACACGGAATATTATGGGTATTAAGTGAACTATCAGTCCCCAAATCGCACTTGGCCAGGGTGGCTACGTATGGCCTTAACTCTCTCCTGAGAGGAGGCCCGAGCCCAGCAGTGGGACATTATGGGTTGTTGATGATTGATGAAGTGAGCTATATTTGATTTGTAAAAAAAAGTTGTTAATATGTGTGGCAGATATGCCTAAATGCACGGAAATTTATCCTAGCCTTTATTATGGCTTATTAAGACTTTAGTTGAATGGTAGTTTTATGCGGCGCCCGTCTCGTCGATGGTCCTATTCCTATCATCTATAGCGTAGGACAGGTCCTCAGAAGGCAGAATCAAAATTAAAAAACTAAATATTGAAGCANCTAGAGCCTAAACTTCTTGTTGTATTTTAATGTGAGTGATGTCAATAGGTTAGTCTTAGTCGTGAGAATGACAGTGGGTACATTAAAATTTGAAAAAACCTCAATAATTTTACAAAAAAAATCTTTTCAGTTCTTCAATGAATTTAATAAAGATGTCAGATATTGAAGCAGTCGGGGTTTCTTTTAAATAATTCGTTTAATAAAGTATTCTGTTATTGTATAGTTCTATACTTGATCATAATTTGAAAAGTAGTCAAGTGATTTAAAAATAAGTCAAAATAACCTGAATTTAATTAAGCAAAATCGTGGAGTCTTCCATCTAATTAAGATGGGAAATATTGAAACTATCGATTTTTTTTAAATAATTATACTTGTGCCAAATTTATTCAGGATAAAAGCAGTCTAAGTCTTTCGTCCAGTTCCAAGATTAAAAAAACTTTGTACATAACATAATATGAATATGGATGTCGTAATCATTCATCTCGTCGACCCCAAAACTAAGCTAGGCTAGGTACCCCTATTGGTGCTTACCTAGTACTTAACCACTCTTCGTAATAATAATAAATCTTTAGTTCAGACAGAGTCGATATTAGTACCATCAAAAATATCTTTTAACCTATGTGTTACAATTTGTTTTAAGATTTGACTTCGCTAGCAAGTTTTTGAAATTATATTCTACTATAATATGCATATATTACCTATATTAATCTTCCTCTCGAATCAATCTGTATATCGCCAAAAAATGCACTAAAATCCGTTGAGTAGCTTTTAAGATACAAGCGAACAAACAGTTGAAGTGATTTCATTGTATACTATGTTAAGATTTAGTAACATTCTGACAAGGCTTTTCAATGTGATACAGTCGTATTTATCAGATATAAATCTTTGATGTCAATTTCACGTAAAGCAAGTGTTTGCCTGAGATTTAGTGTTTTACAATCAGAAGTTATATAACAACATTTGTATACAACATTTATTTTAAATATTTATAATAAATCAGAATGAGTTCTAATAAAACATAGCAGACATGTTCTACCGTGGGAGAGCCACGCTTCGGCATGAATGGGCCGGCTCGACCGGAGTGATACCACGGCCTCACAGAAAACCGGTGTGAAACAGCGCTTACGCTGTGTTTCATCGAGTGAGTGAGGATACCGGAGGCCCACCCTCACCATCCCCCTTCCCCCCAGGCCGCCATAGTGTGGGTCACCATGCTGCATTGTTCCTTTTCGCATTGAGGATGGTGACCACCACTCTTGGATTCTGCTCATACTTTCCATCAGGCAGGGCAGAGTCATTTTGGCAGTTTAAATATAAAAAAAAAAAAAACATTGTGATTGACACTCAAAATCCTTTGTGACAAATCCATGTAAAAATAAATCAGAGATAAATTTGGGATATAATCGTGAAAGTTTATGCCGCTCTTCAAAGTTTTCGTTAAAGTAATGACAGGAAGAAATTACACACAATTTATGTATATTACACAAATTGTGTGTAATGTGTACACAAATTGTTTGTCTTCCATGAAAATTTGCAATCTACTGGTTCAATACACTTGAGAGTTAATGTGATTAAACGTGTATTAACCCTTGACTGTTTATTCGTTTGAATAAGCAGATGACTTTCGCTTTGTAAATATTTGTCTCTAAATAGGGAATATGCATGTTTTTTTTATTTCTTAATCTGGTCATTTACGACTATATAATATAGAAAAAAATAGGCTTGAAAACAGTCAAACTAATTTTCAATGTGAAATTTAAAACACTCACTAAATTTGATATATTCAAACGCCGCCATTTTGCGCGCGCTTTGACACAACCAATGATGTCATTATACTTATTAATCGTTTTGGTTGCTATAAAAACCATAGAAGAAGGTAATTTTTATCACAAAAACTACTAACACGGTTGGAATTTCGAATACGATACCGGTGGCCCATACACCAATCTCTTCCCGCAAATACCCCATCCTCCTCCCCATCCCCCAAAGGTCGGCAACGCATTTGTCACGCCTCCTGTATTACAGGTGTCCTTGGGCCGCGGTAATCACTTACCATCAGACCGTACTTCTGCTCGTTTGCCCCTTATTACATAAGAATAAAATATATGTACATGAATCGATCAATTTCATTTCGATAATAGCTCGAACCTACTGAGGAGGAAAGAGTGTCGAGGAGGAAATTATGGAGAGAATGCGTAATGTATTGCGACCAAATGATAATAATAATTCTCATTCACAATGGTAAGTACACTTTTTGGAATAGATACAATATAGGTTGAGCCACTCTCGTTCCTTTGTGAGAGGTTGGTTTCTGAATGGTCGATGTTTAGAATTGCATATACGTACTAATCTTTGCTAAAACTTTCATAACGTAATACGGAATTACAGAATATCTACAAAGTTTGTGTAAGTAATTCTTAGTTAAGTAAAACCGCAGAATTTTTTAATTTCATTGTATCTGGAAGTCGCCTTACAGCATATCAACAAATGTCTAATTGCAAGACCGAGCTTTACACACGTATGTATGTCGTTAAAGCTGAACTAATTTGCACAAATTGTTTGTGCTAATCAGCCTTTTATTTGCCCCAACAATGTTAAAGTACTTCGGTATCTTAAAAATAAGCAGGAAAACAGCTGTGCAAAGAGAAAGAAGATTTGATACCGCCACTATTCTAAACCGTTTAACCAGCGCTAAGTATAGAAGGCTAAAGCTCGTTTCTAAGTCTCTCCTTAGACATAGGCTTCTGTCTATATCTAGCATTAAATATTAAAGGTTTTTCTGATTATCCTTTCAAAAATGTGTATTTTATTTCAATTTAAAAGATACCAAAAATCTATATAAATAAAAATGTGTCATGTCACCAAATGTATTTCTAAGCGCAAAAATTGAAAACCAATGGACTAATTCGTTTTTTATTTCAACACAAGCAACAAGCGCTAGGTTGCTGTGGAGAGAAAAAACTAAAAATTACGAGGTAAACAGTCGAAACGACATTTGATTTTTTCTATTGCACTGCGACAGGCCAATATTTTTTGACACAACGAAGTCTACCGGAGCTGCTAGTTTTTTTAAGCATGGCACTGCCGAAATGATTCTACTCTACCTGATAGAAAGCATAAGCAGAATCCAAGAGTGGGAGCCACTATACTCATTGTGAATGCAAACAATGGCGGCCTAGTGACGCTTCTGCATCATTGGGCTTCTCCATTTACAATCAGCAACGAAACACGACAGCACGAATGCTGTCAATTTAAGTTGATATTCAGTGCGAGGATAGTACCCGGCTCACCAGTCGGGGATTGCGGATGCCTTGTAAGTTCCCGTGATCCCTGTCGTAGGTGAGAGACGGAACACCGGGGGGTTTTAGTCAGTAAAAGTCTGACAAACCCCTTCACTCTCTCCCCAGGGCGGAGGACATCCATGAGGATGAAAAGAGTAGTACCCGGCTCGACCGGCCCAACCGTGCTGAAATTAGCGTAGCTTGAGAACTACTACCTTGAGAATTAGTAAATAATAAAGATGTTTTTTACCTATTTTGGTTCAACTTTTTTGTAAACATTATTATTGTGGTGGGTGAATAATAATATTATGTAAATTCGAAAACTCGCCTGATGAACTTTGTCTCTGATGAATTCCGACTTCCATTTATCCGTACGGTCATCGACCTAAGTCGTGTATTTATGAGCTATCAGTGAGGAAGAATACTTATAATTAATCTTGACACTCCCAGGGTAGTGAACTCAATTACTTTGTTTTTGAAATAGTTATTGTTTTAAGGAAGTTTAAAATTGCTACACAGTTGGCCTACGGGTTTAAGGACCATGCAAGCAGCGTGGGCCTTCAACCAACTCCAATACTCTAAATGTTGTGGGTTCAAATTTCACATGGGACATCACTTTGTGTAATCGTATCAATTATTGTTCTGAGCCTGGGTGTTCTTGGTTTAACCACAAACATACGTGTTACGTTTAAGTAGATGTTATTATTTTTTTAAGCATTTTTAACTTGTTCTGTACACGACAGTATAACAGTTCAAGTTATTTCGCAAAATAAGTGACTAAAAAGTGCAAAACGTAACCGACTCTTTAATTGTCTGTTGTTGTTTGTCTTTCTATGTCTTTATTAGTGCCGTTTAGTGAAAATATACTTCTTCAAAAGCTTCAATTTACATTAAAAATAAGATGTGCCCTTAGGTTATATTACATTATAATTTAAATGAATTCTTAGTAGCAAGAAGGTCAGTAAGTATAAAATTAAGTATTCTGGAATCCTAGTTTCAATGTAAAATGGCTGTATAATACGAAAATGCTTTATACTGTTATTGGTCTACATTAAGTTACATGATGATTAATTAATGAACATATCGTCACTACCCCGTATTTTATGTGTTAGAAGTATATATTCTTTATGCACATATATAAAAACCTATTTAATATGGTTTATAGTGTTGGCAACACTGCGTTTGGAACGCTACGGAAAAATCGCACAAAATGGCAGAGCGTGGGCAAATTGCTTCTTTTAAATTTTATTTTTTTTAAATAGTCAAACCCCGGGTTATAGGTTTCAACATTTCTTATACCTGACTGCTTTTATTTGAAGGAAAGTAGTGGAATTGAAAAGTAGTGGAATCTTGAGCTTAATCTGATTCAAAACGTACTAGTGTCCAATTGTCTTTTGCGTATAACCTGACTTCTGATTCAAGTTGCAACAGTTTTACACCGAATCTCTTTCTACAATCGTTGACGCATCTATTTTCTTGTATTATAGGTTAATCTTTTATTTTGATCGCGTGGCTTAGCGTTGAGATGACGTCATTCCCATACATTTATTAGTTTCTATAAGAATGCAACTTGACTAGGGGGATGTAAATGATTACCTTTTCTTTGGTATACCATTAAATGACGTCACATTTCATGTTTTTGTTTACATCAGGTGCGTATAAAAGCAAAATCCCAAGACATTGTAATGTTGTTATTGTGTGTAAGCGACAAATTGCTGAGATAATTCTGTGACCTACATACTATGTCTCGCGCTGACGTCAAGTATGTGTAAGGGAGGTTTGTTCTTGAAACGAAATTAGATAAACACCAATAGTTAATAGATAGATACTGTACTTGAAATAAAAAGCAAACAACGAAGGTGCATTTTTGCATTAAAAACATAGATATTTTTTTGATAATCAGTATCGATTCAGGATCTAAACAGTCAGAATACCAAATAGATTTTTAAATTTAGGTATATTGATTGATTTTGCGAAATT
>PKRV01000989.1:97777-114084 GCA_003709505.1 Hyphantria cunea | reverse complement strand
CAAAAAACGGAAGGTTTATATTTTCATAGTCCGCCATTGAACACTACGCGAGAAAACTTGAGGCGTATATATATTTATATATTATATTAATATAAATATACTGAAACAAGTTTTTCGAAAACTTTAGGTTAGTTTATAATTAGTAGGTATTAGTATGGATAGTGATGTGACTTCTATTAATCCTGTAGTCAGTGATATAAATTAGTATATAGTGTACAATAATAAAATACAGGCATGAGTCACACAAATTAATTATTCCAATTAAATAGTGGTAGTTTCAAGTAATAACGCTAGTGGCGTCAATTAGCTAACATTTATTGTACATTTGTCTAGAAATAAACTGGATAAACTGTTGCCTATAACAATTGACGATTAAGTGTGTTATAACCAGAACTTGTAACTTAGTCAATATCGTCACTATATTACTTATACTGTATTGTTGAGTACTCAAATATTTCTATTACAAGAATAACTCACGTTCAACTCGTCTTTAAGCACATTCAAGATTACATTTATAACAAATTGTTGTTCTGAGTGTGGGAGTTCCTTACGTCCATTACATAGAAGTTTGGGAAGTCTTTCGCGACACAGCATAACTTTTTATTGCTGTATTTATCTTTGCAAAAAAAGTTTGGATGATTTCTCACATAAACCATGAATAGAACGGAATAAGTTTTATTGTATTCCAATTGATACGGTTATATTTATGAGCTAAACCATGTACAAATGGCGGCCTTGTCGCTGAAAAGCAGGCCAGGCATTTCTTATAGGCAACCTTTGGATGGACAAATCGACTGTAAAAACACAAAATCATGGGTAGTATTGATGTTTAAAATAAATAACGAAAAGAGTTTGCTGAATTCAGATAAAATTACATAAACAAAATTTTGAGGTTTTCGTACATATTAATGCAAACAAATAAATCATAAAAAATAATGCACAATATCGTCAATTTTACCACAAAGATATGCAAATGAAAAAATATTTTTAAATCGGTAATAAATTACGAAGTTAAGAAATGTTCTTGGACCATGAATATAAACATAAATATATAAATATAAATATTTCGGACATCTAACACACAACGCCATCTAGTCCTAAACTAAGCAGAGCTGTTATAGGGACTAAACAAATGATATGAATAAATAAATACTTTTTTTGTAAATACATACATATTATACATAGAAAACACCCAAATTCCGAAACAAATATTTAGTCCGACCCAGGATTCGAACCGAAGACCTCATGGACAGCAGTCGCATACGCTACCACTGCGCGCACGAGGCAGTTTCAAATCCATCTATAAAAGAAATTTCCCTTTTATTTCAATGTGCTCCTACTCCGGCTGGGCATTACGTAAATGGGGCTTAATAGTGGCTAATTTTTTTAAAGCAGGCAACATCTCAGCACTTTTATTAGTTACTTGGTTATAACCCAGAAGCGTTCTAATTTTAAAATTGTTATAATAAGTGGTTGAGACTGTAATCAATGCAAACCACTTAAAGTAATTAAAAAAATACATTAAAAAATTGAAGAACCGCTCAGAAATGGTTTTGTATTTCGGAACATACCTAGCTGTGAACTCAAAAGTCAATGAGGGAACATTTAAGAAGAAACAATATACTGACGAGGTATTTACCTTTTCTATCATAGTTATTTACACAGACCATGTGGGATTTATTTTGTGACATACGATTTTTTCCGTGTGGTTGCGAAATAAGAATGTGGCATGTCATCCCGTGGTTGTCTTAAGAACCCACTACAGGAGCTCAGTAATATCGTAGAATAAATGCACTGTAGAGAGATAAAAAACGTGACTAGTCCAACGTGATATAGTGGACCAAAACCTCCTTTCGAACTAGAAACCTACGGCCGGGATTGCCTATTAATAACTGTTGATGTGTTTGCTCTTTATTTTATTACATACGAAAACTTTCCCCTGTAGGTTTCTCATTACTCTCATTGAACAATGGATACTTAATTTGCAGACTAATTGTTTCCTAGGAGGTTACGATTTCTTTATGTTTGCGATAGTTATGAAATGCAGATAAGACGAAGACATATTTAATGTTATGGTCTGTTTCAAATTAAGGATTGAATCTTAATTTTTTGATATTTGAAAATCTGTAACTAGAAACTTTTTAAATTTAAAAAACTAATCCTTTAAATAAACAATTCTTGATTAATTTTTAGAAAATAAAATATTTAAAAATGATACCAAGGGAAGCTCGGTCATCGAGGCACTACAATTTTAAGTATTAGAATGGATTTAAAAATGGTTAAATTCTCAGTATTTTTATAAAGCTTATTACATTTGTGAGACTAAATATGTCACCAAAAATTAAGTCCCACGTGTGTANAATTGCACTGTAGAGAGATAAAAAACGTGACTAGTCCAACGTGATATAGTGGACCAAAACCTCCTTTCTAACTAGAAACCTACGGCCGGGATTGCCTATTAATAACTGTTGATGTGTTTGCTCTTTATTTTATTACATTCGAAAACTTTCCCCTGTAGGTTTCTCATTTATCTCATTGAACTATAAATGTACACAATATGACATGGTTAAAAGCTTACGCAACATAAAATCTGCCAATGGATACTTAATTTGCAGACTAATTGTTTCCTAGGAGGTTACGATTTCTTTATGTTTGCGATAGTTATGAAATGCAGATAAAACGAAGACAAATTTAAGTTATGGTCTGTTTCAAATTAAGGATTGAATCTTAATTTTTTGATATTTGAAAATCTGTAACTAGAAACTTTTTAACTTTAAGAAAAAAACTAATCCTTTAAATAAACAATTCTTGATTAATTTTTAGAAAATAAAATATTTAAAAATGATACCAAGGGAAGCTCGGTCATCGAGGCACTACAATTTTAAGTATTAGAATGGATTTAAAAATGGTTAAATTCTCAGTATTTTTATAAAGCTTATTACATTTGTGAGACTAAATATGTCACCAAAAATTAAGTCCCACGTGTGTAACAAGCGGCTATATTTACCTGTATCAAAAAATAAAATTCTCAAACTGTACGCAGCGCTAGTGATCTTAATTGCTTCGATTTTGATTGCGTAATGGTTTTAACGGTCGCTACCCCATTTTCTACTATCTTTAGTATTGTGTTTTGAAATAACACATCGGACAACACTTTGGAAAACACATTTTTTTTATGTTATAGGGGGCAAACGAGCAGACGTATCGCCTGATGGTAAGCGCTTACTGCCGCCCATGGACACCCGCAACACCAGGGGCGTCACAAGTGCGTTGCCGCCCTTGGTGGATATGGAGGGGGAGGAGGGGAAGGGTTGAATTATGGGCCTCCGGTATCCTCACTCACTCGGTGAAACACAGCGCAGGCGCTGTTTCACACCGGTTTTCTGTGAGGCCGCGGTATCGCTCTGGTCAAGCCAGCCCATGCATGCCGAAGCGTGGCTCCCGCACGGTATAAATTCATAAACATTCATAAATTATTTTTCTAAGTCTAGATGTTCTTTGTATCCGCTGTGTTTTTATGAGTCCGTCTGTAAAATCTCCCGCGACACATAATTTATTTCTAAGTTGGAGTTGCCTTTTCAAAGAAAAAGTAATTATTAAGCTCATTTATATGGGTACATAATCCTATATTTTATTTTTGTCATTTTCTTTCCAATTTGCTGTAAATATAAATTGAAAAAGGTATTATTTTTTTGTAAGTGATATTTCTGAACATGCAGTTGAAAAAAAAATTACATCATTAATATTCGTAGTCTGCTGCCGAATTTTCTCTAAAGAGCTCAATTATCCTTATAGCCCTGTCAGCGGTATTAAATTACAGTATTAATTAAACCTTTAATAGTAGAAACGGGATTGTTTCTGCCATTTTGCGTATTCATAGATATAATTGGCTCAAATGTTGATTAGTCATTTGATCTTTCGTTGATTTGTATGATTCGACACTCGAATGGATTATTGAGAATGTTGACTAATGATGAGATAATTAGATAAATTATTAAACGATGTTAAGTGTTATCAAGATGTTCATATTTCAAGTGGTGATCTGAATTAAGTTTTGCAGGAAAAGAGAAAAAAATTTTTAGTGGAAAGTTTCTGCCGTATAATATTTGTGATGTGATTTTTTGAGAGGTAAATGTTTATCAATAAACCGGTGTTAAAAGCGTGTTTGAAGGTGAGCTCGTTCGTTGGTCAAAGCCAATGAGCTGACGGGTCAATAACACTGCAAAGAAAATGACAACTTGACCAGTGCAAGACCTAAGCCTTCTTAAAACCTATGGCTAGCAGTGGCCTATTAACGGCTATTGATGATTGAATTCATGAAAATAATGTTCTGTTTCAGGCACAAAAAAAAACAAGTGCTAACTGATGCTACGTTTAGTCGATATATAGATATAATGTGGTAAGTTCCAATATAATAAATAACCTATTATGGCACATGGGCCAAAAAGGTTGTTTGTATTCTCACAAACCTTGGAAACTATTTTAAATATCTTTACTGGGACTGAATCACTTTACTCATAATTTATATAAAATCATATAGTTTAATATTTGTTAAATATTTTTCATTAGTCGTGGGAAAATAAAAGTTGAGTGCTATAATTTGATATATAATAAACAGCCATTTTTGAAGATCGCTGCTAAAGCTATGTGAACTATATTTTAAAATAAAAATTAAGCTTCCATTGAAATGAAAAAAAAAATTCAGAAGCTGTTTGTTTTTTGATCAGGAATTGTTTTAATAGAAACAATCATAGAAGCAAGCTATGTAGTAGAAAATCTAGGCAATAATGGCATTGCACAGTGAGATCGTTTTCAGAAGAACCCAGTAGGTTCCAAGATGCGCGGAAAAATTTTAATAAATAAATTAAAGTACGGTACCTGGAACGAACGGAAAAGGAAGATATGTTCAATGTTGCTATCTTTACTTTGTTGTGTTGCCACTTATTAAAATAAATATCAATGCCAGACGTAATAAATATCAAACGTCAGACAGCAACGTCGCTACTTGTTACATAGGAATTGAATCAAATACTTTTTCAGCTAAGCTGTTAATATCCTAAGTGAAATGGTATTAGTTGATATAGTAGACAGAGACAACCNCCAAAAAGGTTGTTTGTATTCTCACAAACCTTGGAAACTATTTTAAATATCTTTACTGCGACTGAATCACTTTACTCATAATTTATATAAAATCATATAGTTTAATATTTGTTAAATATTTTTCATTAGTCGTGGGAAAATAAAAGTTGAGTGCTATAATTTTATATATAATAAACAGCCATTTTTGAAGATCGCTGCTAAAGCTATGTGAATTATATTTTAAAATAAAAATTAAGCTTTCATTGAAATGAAAAAAAAAATTAGAAGCTGTTCGTTTTTTGATTAGGAATTGTTTCAATAGAAACAATCATAGAAGCAAGCTAAGTAGTAGAAAATCTAGGCAATAATGGCATTGCACAGTGAGATCGTTTTCAGAAGAACCCAGTAGGTTCCAAGATGCGCGGAAAAATTTAAATAAATAAATTAAAGTACGGTACCTGGAACGAACGGAAGATATGTTCAATGTTGCTATCTTTACTTTGTTGTGTTGCCACTTATTAAAATAAATATCAATGCCAGACGTAATAAATATCAAACGTCAGACAGCAACGTCGCTACTTGTTACATAGGAATTGAATCAAATACTTTTTCAGCTAAGCTGTTAATATCCTAAGTGAAATGGTATTAGTTGATATAGTAGACAGAGACAACCTTGAATTCAAGCTACTTTGAATCAACAATTTGTCTGAAAGCACTGGCGAGGCTATATTTCTGCAAATTCCAATAAATTTGATGGTCTGATAGCAATCTTTATGCGTGGTTGATTTTTCATTGAAAGAGATCTTGCGAGGATTGTCTGTATTTATCCCAGTACCGAATACATTTTAACTATTATATTTTTGAGACCAAATTATATTTCGAATGTTTTCTAAACATAGTATTATCATAATTTTATTTTGATACTAATTGAAGTAAAACCCATAGACACCTTCATTTCGGGAGTCGCTACCAGATTTTCAAGTGAGATTACGATATTTTCTTGAAGGATATGAATGTGAGGTAAAAGGATTCAAGAATTACGTAGTGCTGATTTCCTAAATAAATCGGGAATGAAGATTCATGATCATAATTCAACATTAACAACACTAATACTTTAAATACTTGTATGATTCTTTTGATGTCATCCATAATAAGGTGGATAAAATCGTAGTCATATTTGTTACAGTCATATTTCTTACTTTTTACCATCTGTCAAAACGATAACTTGGTAAGAAAAATGTACTAAATACAAACTTGTGACGTCACTGTTTTCGACTACTCAATTGAGCAACATATTTCAATGTTTATTTGATTAAAATTTATAATAGAAATGAAAAGCTGTAATAATTGTATTGTTTGTATGATCTGAAAATATTTGTTTCGGAGTTTGGGTGGTTTCTATGTATAATATGTATGTATTTACAAACAAAAAAAGAATATATATGTAATAATATAAGTTGTCTAGTATCTATAGTACAAGCTCTGCTTAGTTTGGGACTAGATGGCGTAGGGTAAAAAAAATGTTTGCCGAAATGTTTTAAAACATTTATTTTAATGAAATAGACATCGTTATTTATTTAAGACACAGTCATCTACCCTATTGGCCGTAACTGTAATACTTGACAAAAGAAAATATTATAATATATATTATTNTAATATGTATGTATTTACAAACAAAAAAGAATATATATGTAATAATATAAGTTATCTAGTATCTATAGTACAAGCTCTGCTTAGTTTGGGACTAGATGGCGTAGGGTAAAAAAAAATGTTTGCCGAGATGTTTTAAAACATTTATTTTAATGAAATAGACATCGTTATTTATTTAAGACACAGTCATCTACCCTATTGGCCGTAACTGTAATACTTGACAAAAAAAATATTATAATATATATTATTATTAAATTATCCTTCAATTGATCCAAAATAATAAAATTGTAAATGAACATGCTACAAACGTGTAAGGTGTGGACACAATATTATCTGCTAACACAATTAGGAAGGTCACATGACTTGAACCACAGTTAAAAACACAGAATTGTGACCACAGACTAGGTCGTGGGTTTACTTTAATACATTGTTACTACTGATACTCAAAGTTTGTTTTATCATTGCGGGTTTTACACTCGTAGTGTAAAACCCGCAATGATAAATAAATGATAAAACAAACCTTGAGTATCTATCTATATGAAATGCAAACTTATTATTTAAAAATATTTGAGTTTAAATCTGTAGAGGCTCAATAAACTAATTTTTCTTATGATTTATCTAATTTGATTTAAATGAGTTCTTTATTTTTTATAATATAAGGAAGAATCTCGTCACAAAAAACAGAATAGGAGATAATACACGCTGAATGAGTAACAATATGTAGTCTTTTGAATTTAATATTAGACCACGTACACGTCTGTCTTGCCTAAGTATAAACACATACATACATGCAAATCTTTATTTCTTTTCTCTTAAGCATTTTGCCACAACAAGATTAAAAGCCTTATTACGACTCCTAAAAACAGACTTAAATCAATAAACAACAATAAATCCTTTATTAAAAAATTGTACTTCAAAAGGAATCCGGGATCAAGGCCTCGACCCTCCTTTATGTGTATAACTATTATTTACCCTTTTAGAAATTTAACTACGATCTCATTAAATAGCTAAGCAAGTTTCTGGGGAAGGCTTTAATTACAATAGTTCACTAGACATTTTCACATCGCAACAATCATGGATTAGTTCGTATTAAATTGACATTCTTGTTAAATAATACTATAGGAAGAATGAAACTATCCCTATCACACCCGAGACATTATTACGAATATATTGACACCTCATTCGCTAAACTTTTTTAAGTAGTTTAGGCAGTGGAAAATACACGTACATAGACTGCCACAGTTAATTTTGGCTTCGCCGTTTTCTGTTAATAAACGATCCCCCAGATCTCAGTGATACCCGTTTAAACAAATCTTCAAAATATCAGAGCAAGTCATGTTTATTAAATATTAAAGATTAATATACCCCGACGTGTAACCGATGATAGCGCGATCTAAATCGCTTCTAACGCCATCTATTGATAATAATACAAATTAACATATTGAACAGATATGAACAGTAGTTGTAACGTAGAATTTTCATGTACTAAAACGACGTGATGTACATTTATTTCAAACTTCTTCATCACCAGTCACACCCAGTCCACTGCTGAATATAGGCCTCTCTCATAATAATTATTTTCACGGGAATTATCGTGATAACTTATTTAAAGGTATGTAATCTCTGATTTGCCTGACTTTTCGACCAGGTTACACTGACCGTGCTCACATCCGGGCAGCGGAGGCGCGCCTACCAGCGCCTCATGCCACCCT
Source organism: Hyphantria cunea (assembly GCA_003709505.1). Taxonomy (NCBI): domain Eukaryota; kingdom Metazoa; phylum Arthropoda; class Insecta; order Lepidoptera; family Erebidae; genus Hyphantria; species Hyphantria cunea. The sequence goes on along the minus strand of PKRV01000989.1, from coordinate 105,643 downwards.
GAGTGTGGCCTTGGATGGGCGGGACGGGTTTTCCCCTCCATCCGCTTCACAGGCCAGCCGCGAGGGGGCGACGTTAAGCGTGTGCCATACGTCGTCTACATTGAGAATTTTACCATCAGACGACGGAGCCCGCTTCAGTGCGGGCGGGTACTGGGAGGGGTCCGGATGGCGTAAGAAAGCGGTTCCCGGATCTCTCCCGTCTCAGGCGCAGAGTGGCACACCGTGTGGTTTTAGTCGGTTCGATTCCGACACACCGGCCCGCTGCAAGCCCCGGTGGAGTGAAGGCCTGAGGGGGTTTCCGCAGGTACAAAAAAAAACAAAAGGTCGTGCTCACATTTTTGCAATACCATATATAAGTGATCGCCTTAATTCCAGTGTAATAATAATTATATCATGAAAAGCGAAAGTTTAAAAATGAATATAGGCCTCTCTCAAAAAATATTTAAGAAATATATAAGACTAAAACATACTAGACATAAGATATCCACAATATTACGAACAGAAATATGATTTGGAGAAAGTACAGATTTCTCTCACATAATTGGGTAAATTAAGGTTTGGTTTTTTTCATTTTACATAATAAGGAAATAAATAGTAAGTAAAATAAAGAGGTTAGTTATTTTATCATTACTAAACATGAACACGTTGGGGTCGATTGAAACATGTACGTAATTAAAACTTCTTACATCAAAACTTATGATCATCCTTTTGGTAATTATGACCAGTTTTCATCGTGGAAGGGCCACACTTCGGCATGCATATTAAACGTATACATTTGACCAACTACAGGTTTGATTTGAAATTATTTCTGAAAAAGTATAAAAGTGCAAAAAATTACTAGCCTCAGCTTTCATCTTCAGCATCTCCATTTTCCTAACCTTTAGTTCGAAGAATATTTGGGTCGCCTGCTAGTTCAACAGGTTTAACTTAAATATCAATTTTTGCACTTAGCGACTGGCATTGGACTTTCTCAACCTTAAAGGCGAACTGAATTCGAAAGTTGAACTAGCTATCAGTATATTTAAGGGCACTAAAAATAGCAGTGTTTATACCGTTTTATGATTTTACTTACAGAGGAATTGACGTCCAAGAGGGTGGTTTCCTTAAGGGTGATTTTCAACAATACTTATTTATTTATTTTTTTATTTATTTATCTTCATTGCGTACATATTACAAAAATACTAAATAAAATGAGTGACAAAAAGGATTACTACAACAATTGGCGGTCTTATCGCTCACGGCGATCTCTTCCAGACAACCATCATGGAGTTACTTATGTAATTTAAATCGGACTTTGATGGAACGTTTCTAAAACTTTCTTCTGTCAAGGCAAGAATTTCATTTGGATCCTTTTAAGCCGGTATTTTACGCCAGGGTTGTGCTAAAATAATTATTATTTACCAACTAAGAGAAAAATGTAGTGTCATTGTTTATTGTGTGTATCTTTAATAAATTGTAATGTTTTTTTTAATGGCTCATTCTCGACCGACGGCTCGACCACAGTGACACCACGGACTCACAACAACACTTGTGCTTTGTTTCACCGAGTGAGTGAGGATACCAGGATTAGACCAGCAGAATTTCTGGTGTATTAAAAGGCAGATAGGAAAGAAACATTATAGTTGTAATTACTAAGCAAACTATTGTCCAAATCTATAAAACGTTAGTTTACCTAGTGTATCACCCTATTTTTTAAGAAAAAATGACAAAGTAATTTGATTTCGATTATGTATTCAAAATTTCAGTGAGATTAAATGTTCGGTATTTAGATAACATCTTTAGGTATATTGGTACTTAAGAATGTGGCAATATGATAAACAAGAAAAGTCACATAGATAGAAATTATTCCTAATAATTCGGGTAAACTTCTGGCCAAAATTAAGAAGACAAGAAGTAGATGACAAAGAAAAAAAGAAGCTAATCTCACGTCTTGGAGCAGGTTAACCTACTAAAATATAAAAGCTAAATAACTTAATAACATTCAGCAAACTTGATTAGTCCCAAAAGTACTCTATACGCTAACTACGAAGTTTCTAGACAAAGATTTACTGATCTTTTTATCTGTTTCCAAAATATAGGCTTTATTTTCTAAATTTCGCACTCCTAACAAAAGCCATCATCGTGTTTATAGTTCCAGCTTTTCGATTTTTTTCGGCTTCGACAGACGTCATTCGGCGGAAATTATTATGATTCATTATCTTAACCTAAAGATGTTCTTTATTAGCCAAAGACAAGTATGCATGTCTTAAAATCTTGAAACTTACCATAACTATCATAGTTCCATTTGAGTTTTAAAGGTAGGTAATTTGTAAACCAAACTGTAGTAGGTACTGCTCTGACCTCTATATAACATCCGTCTCAGATAAGATACTATTGTGGTCTCAGAGCTCTTATCCAATTTTATAACTCGGTTATTCCTCCTTTTAGAGATTTATCAAAGTGAGGTCTTTATTTTTTATGGTTTTCTTGGCACCACTCCATTTATTCGCATATTAGATTATGTGTTTAAGTTTAAACAAAAGCTTTATTTACCTAACTATTGAACTATATTCATTTCAAGATATAATAGTTCAAATATGAGACTTTGTTATTTATTAGAGCTATTATGAATTATAATTTAAGCTGATCATTAATTTAGGTTTGATACTTTAAAAAAGTAAGAGGGTAAGCAACGACGGCGCGGTCAGTATCTAGTTGGGTAACCGCTGGTGGCATGTTACCGTGAGCGTTTCGTGATCACGTTACGCGGAGGTCACGTTAAGCGGTCGGTCCCGGTTGTTATCATATGATAACAGTCGTGAAGCTTAGTTGGAGGCCTTTGGGCGGGTTAAAAACATCCAACGGCAAGATTACGCAGCCACAACGTAGTCTTGCCAGTCCCCAACCCGCACTTGGCCAGCGTGGGGACGTATGGCCTTAACCCTCTCCTGAGAGGAGACCTGAGCCCAGCAGTGGAACATTATGGGCTGTTGATTGACTCAAAAAAAATTACATCAATCTTTGTACTTATTACTACATTCGTAGAAATATTCTTATTTCTCCGATATATTGAATAAAAGTGCTCAAGCTCCTTCTTACGTTTTTAAACTACACTAGTCTACTAGGATCTATGAGCTCGACATATTCTTGCATTTAACTGTTTATAGATAAACACTAAAGTTCCCTTGAATCGTGCGATTCACAAAATCGATTAAAAAGTGTTTATAAAAACAAAGGTTTGTGTTTACTACGTTGTCTAAGAAAGTGCGTAGTGTCTACGACATATTTTTTGTTAAGATTTGGCGATAGCGACTAACAAGGGGGTGGTGACAGGCAGATAACATTTGGCGATGCGATGACCTCTTACAGAAAACTTAATGGTACCGATCCCATTGATACCATCGACTGATATGACGGAGGAGGGATTTTTGGGAGTTTTATAGTAATAACAACCTCAAACTTATTTCAAAAGGCCACCTAATCACAAAAAAAATCTGTGCCTGTGCTATGGTTACCAGATACTATGCTATGCTATGCTATGCTATGTATATATATATATACATACACACACATAGACAAATAGAACCCGACACATAACGTGCTCAATAATTTGTTTATCCTTGGGGAAAATCGAAGTAAAAGTTACTAAGACGGTTGTATGAATATGTAGGTACATTATTTATAGATTCTTTAGGTAAAATTCGATCAATCATTAAGTAGTAGTTAAGGTAGCAAGGCCTCCTGGGAGAGGTCCGGATGGCGTAAGCAAGCGGTTCCCGGGTCTCTCCCGTCTCAGGCGCAGAGTGGCACACCGTGTGGTTTTAGTCGGTTCGATTCCGACACACCGGCCCACTGCAAGCCCCGGTGGAGTGAAGGCCCGAGGGGGTTTCCACGCGTAAAAAAAAAGCAAGGCCTCACTGGTTTCAGTACGAACGTGCCGGCTCAACCAGGGAGATGCTACTTTCTTATAGGACGTCAACCGAAAATGACAGCGTTCAAGCTGTGCAAGTGTGAGACCAAAGGCCCAATGCTGCAGAAACATCTCAATAAGCCATAGTGTAGATCAACGTGCTGAATTGTTGCACTGTCTGTTTTCGCAATTGGTATGGCGTCACTACTCTTGGATTCTGTTCATACTTTAAATAAGGCAGATTAAAGTCACTTAGCTGCTAAGGTGAACTTACTCTCATATATAAAAAAATAAACTACTGTCAGGAAATTTAGTTAGTAAAAAATAATTTAATTAGTGACGTGAAATTGGAGAGGCCTATGTCCAGCAGTGGACTGCGATAGGCTGATGATGATGATGATTTTATTTTTTATTTTTTTATAAAAAGACAACTACCGCATTAGGAATATACATTCCTGTGTCGCGGGGATCTTTACAAACATACATGAAACGGACTCAAAGTACACCCAGACTTAGAACAACAATTTATGGATCACACAAAGTGTTGTCCCATGTAGGATTTGAACCCACAATACTTGGCGCAGTAGGAAGTGGTATGGCGACCACTGAAACCACTAGGCCAACCGTGTAGTCATGCTAGGTATACTAATTTATTTAAAATATTACTACCAGCAAGGATTTATTTCTTAGACCTGTTTGTAGCAAATAATTCAATTAACAATAATTAATGTATTACAATGGTAGTTTGTATGTTACAATTAGCATGGACATAGGTAAACTTATGGGTAAAATATTTTGAGGGTGCAATATGTTATATGAATGTATTTATAATAAACTTGCTGTCACTTTAAGGTGCTGTTAATTCATAATTAATGTTATAAATTTGAATGTAGCTCGGTCTATCTGTTTCAGTTACACGGCTAAATTTTGGATGAAATTCACAATGGAGATCACAATATTTTTTGATATTGGAGGCAAACGAGCATATGTATATAATAATAGAAGTTTTATACATTTTCTTTATTAAAAAACTCTTTGGTTGAATTAGTTCATGATAAATAAAAGATATGTGCGATAACCTTTGTTAAAAATATTAACTATACAATCATTTTATGCATAAAATGTATGTCATTATAACGCACTTGAACCAAGTCGTAGTAATGTGTTATGAAACGCGCAATGGCTCGTGTTATAATGGATGCGATTAGTTTTTCGTCGTAGCTTATAAATTTTTTCATACATTTTTAAATAGGTAGACGTTCAATGAAATGTTTAAAACGTGTACATTTGACCAACTAGAGGTTTGATTTAAAATTATTTCTGAAAAAGTATGAAAGTGCAAAAAATGATTAGCCTCAGCTTTCATCTTCAACATGGAGATGTTTTCGATTGTTCTATTATTTTCCTAACCTTTACTAAGTTGAAGAATATTTGGATCGCCTACTACTACTAGTTCAACATGTTTCACTTAAATATCAGTTTTTGCACTTAGCGACTGGCATTGGACCTCGTCAAACCTTAAAGGCGAACTGAATTCGAAAGTTGAAATAGTTGTCAGTATGTTTAATGGCACCGAAAATGGTAATGATTAAACCGTCTTATGATTTTACTTACAGAGGAATTGATGTCCAAGAGGGTGGTTTCTTTAAGGGTGATTTTCAACAATACTTATGTAATTCGAATCGGGCTTTGATGGAACGTTTCTAAAACTTTCTTCTGTCTGGGCGAGAATTCCATTCGGATCCTTTTTAGCCGGTATTTCACGCCAGGGTTGTGCTAAAATTATTATTTACCAAGAAGGAGAAACATCTAGTGTCATTGTTTATTGTTTTAAGATCTTTAATAAATAGAAATGTTTTAATGTTTAGCAACTTACAAAAATCTTCTAGAGTTCTAGCCGTGAAGTTTATAGTAATTAGCGTCAGTAGTTTCATTGTAATAGTAATTGTAAGAAGATATCTTTTTTTAATATAGTGTTGGAATTAAACGAGCTGATGAGTCACCTTATGGTGAAATGACCACCTCCCTTCGATAAGTAAGTTCTAAAGATTACACAAGTATATTGCTTTTGAGTAAACTTTTTTTTAATGGAATAGGGGGCAAACTAGCAGACGTATCGCCTGATGGTAAGCGGTTACCGCCGCCCATGGACACCCGTAACACCAGAGGAGTCACAAGTGCGTTGCCAGCCTTGGGGCATGGGGAGGGGAATGAGGGGAAGGGTTGGATTATGGGCCTCCGGTATCCTCACTCACTCGGTGAAAAACAGCGCAGGCGCTGTTTCACACCGGTTTTCTGTGAGACCGTGGTATCACTCCGGTCGAGCCGGCCCATGCATGCCGAAGCGTGGCTCTCCCACGGGAAAAAAACTCATTTATAGGCAATTTCTGAGATCAAAAAAATTTCAATAGATTAAAAATGAATCTTTTAGCTTCACAATCAAGCGACGGTAGATAGCTTAGCTATCTTCACGACTTATAATAGTCACCAAATCACTGAATGTATAGAAGTATGAATGTGGCACGACGCCAATTTTACTGTGGTTCTCTCGCCTGTGCCCTTAGTATAGAGTTCCGCAGGCAGACAATTTGTTCCATAGGTTAACTTAGATTAAAGTCTCTTGGTCCGGATGGCGTAAGAAAGCGGTTCCCGGATCTCCCCCGTCTTAGGCGCAGAGTGGCACACCGTGTGGTTTTAGTCGGTTCGATTCTGACACACCGCCCTGCCGCAAAACCCGGTGGGGTGAAGGCCCGAGGGCGGGTTCACAAGTAAAAAAAAAAAGATTAAAGTCTCTTGAAAATTGCAACGATAGCACATTGCCAATTATTCATGTATTGGCAGGGTCTAGGAGAATCCAAATTGTCATTTATTTTTTTAGGTTATTTTTTACTGAGATAATTTTAATTATAAATACGGTTAATGTTCATATAAATAACTTTTCCAGTTGTAAACTGAAAACTAGTTACTGATTTTACATGTGGGTATACTATTATTATGTGTTGTTTTAATACAAATATAAATGGAAAATCTCAGAGAGAATGTATAAATATGAAAGTTAGAAATCACAAATTGCATATATAATAATCGCAAATTTTAATAAAAAAACCGACTTCAAGAACTAGACCAAATAGAAACGGGACCATACGGAATGGAAGCGCCCCAGCTTTCACATAAAAAAATCTTCAAAATCGGTTTACTCAGTCGAAAGTTATGAGGTAACAAACATAAAAAAGTACAGTCGAATTGTTAATATAGATATAGAGAGGCGCTCACAGCCCAGGTGCACTCAGTGATTAGAAACAATCACCGAGGGTAAGCAACGACGGCGCGGTCAGTACCTGATTGGTGACCGCTGGTGGCATGTTACCATAAGCGTCTCCGTGATTCAGAGGTCACGTTAAGCAGTCGGTCCCGGTTGTTATTATAGGATAACAGTCGTGAAGCTTAGTTGGAGGCCTTTGAGCGGCTTAAAAACGTCCAATGGCAAGATTGCATAGCCACAACGTGGCAGCCCGTAACCTGCTCTTGGCCAGCGTGGGGACGTATGGCCTTAACCCAGCAGTGGGACTTTATAGATTGTTGAAGTTGAAGTTGAAGAAGTTGAAGAATTGATAACATCCTCCTTTTATGAAGGCGGTTACAAACCCAAATGAAGTCTACCGACACTATTATCAATAGCCTTTAAAAGTTCACTGCTGAACATAGGCATTTCCTTAAAAAGGAAAATTTCACTTATTATATCATCGCTGGCAAGATGGGTCGGTATAGGGTTTGTCCAAGTTTCCCTTCCCTTTCCTTCCCTTTCCTTCCCTTTCCTTCCCTTTCCTTCCCTTTCCTTCCCTTACCTTCCCTTCCCTTTCCTTTCCTTTCCTTTCCTTTCCTTCCATTTCCTTCCCTCTCCTTCCCTTTCCTTCCCTTACCATGCCTGTCCTTCCCTTTCCTTCCCTCTCCTTCCCTTTCCTTCCCTTTCCTTCCCT
>PKRV01000989.1:71786-97658 GCA_003709505.1 Hyphantria cunea | reverse complement strand
TTTTTTTCCCTTTCCTTCCCTTTCCTTCCCTTTCCTTCCCTTTCCTTCCCTTTCCTTCCCTTTCCTTCCCTTTCCTTCCCTTTCTTTCCTTACCTTTCCTTCCCTTTCCTGTCTTTACCTTCTTCGTAGTGTTGTTGTCCTAAATAGTTTGTCCTTAGGAGTGGTGACACTTCATATTATTAATCCATCGCTACACGAAAACAAGAAAGAAGCGAGTACGCCTGTTACTGTGTGTACTGTGTGTTACTGTTATGTACTTACCATAAGAAATCAAAGATTCCATAAAAATCACTCTAAATATTTAACTGTGGTACAGCCCTGTAAAGATTTACCGAGTTTATGACAAGTTGAAATAACTTTAGAGATATTGCCGAAAACTTGAGCCAATCTTTTATTTCAACTTAAGTTTCATGAAATTTGATATTATTGAGAGCCAATATTCCTAATCGGGTTATTATAGTCACAATGTTTATATCAAATGTATGAAATTTACTTATTGCTTAGTAGGCATAATGTTTTAAATAAGTTTTATAATCTATACTAATGCTAGCTGACTCGGCAATCGTTATTTTACCATTTATAATGTTTGTTTATTTATTTATATGTCTTTATTGTATACATGCAAATTGCAAAGTTGTTTATTGTAAAAAGAACAAAAATAGAGGTGAGTCACCCTAATCATTTAGGGATGAAAATAGATGTTGGCCGATTCCCAGACTTACCCGATATGCACACAAAATTTCATAAAAATCGGTTCTTCGGTCCGATTTCTATTATTATTAACAAGCTCCGCGGCACGAGAATTTTACACATTAGAATTAGAACAATGATATTAGAAGAAAAAAGAATAATAAAGTTGGTTTCTTTATACACGTTTATTTTTGAAATTAGAATTTAGTTTCGTAAAATATTTTTGTTTCCGATAATGTAAATATTCTTTGAGGATGAGTACGGACTACCATCACGTTCCTACAGCCTTAGAACGGCAAAGCGGTGACAATATTTTTTGTCAAGCCAGGAACTAATTACGTTATCAGTGACATTACTTTAAAAAAGTATGATTGGCTTTTACAATTGATTACCGAGAAATTTCCGGCTATCAAATCCAGAGAATACGTGGGCTGTTCGAAAAATAGTTAGCAAAATGAAAAATAGAATATAAAAAAAAAATATTTACAGCTTTTCAAATTATTGCCCCCCTCCAATCCCAATGCTCTAATGCATTTGGATGAACTACCTTTCAAAACATTTTAAAAAAGTGAAGGTCGAAAAACAACCGCAGAAATTCTTCAACTGTACGGAGGATGGGGTAACATTTATACTCCCGAAGTTGTCAAATAGTCCACAGTTCTAGTACCTGGGTGAGCTGACGCGTTATCTTGGCGAGGAAAGATGCCATGGACATCGCTCCTTCAGCACTCACTCTCCAATTCCCCAAAGTTCGAGCCAGACTTCGCTATACCATTCACTATTAACTATTTTACGGTCTTCTAGCGGAATTACTGCTACTGGTCCACTGCGTGTAAAGAAACCGCTATTATTTTTTTATTAACGCTTGCGGTCCGCCGCGAACAACTTTTGTGAGCAAATCGTCCTCTTCAAACACCCTTTGCGTGGATTGCTACTTCGTGAGAGGATTGTAGCTTATATAGATCGTAGCCTATATAGTCATGATTTGACAGTTGCATGTAGGATACGTTTTGCACCCATCAACACAACGGTATTTTTGGTGATTGGTGAGAGAATGAGGTATCCATCGCGAAACAAGCTTCGTAACTTTAAGGTGTTACATGCAGGATGGCGGAAACTGCTAGTGGTACAATGTTTAGTTCAGCTTGTATCTCTTGATGTGTAATGTGTCTATTCTCTCGCAATAGCCAGTCTACCATGATCACATTTTCACAAGTTACTGCAGTTGGTGGTCCGCCGGGTCTGGGGTCATTGTTTAAGTTCTCCGACCACATTTAAATTCAGGTAATCAATAATTAATTGTTGCTAACGCTGGAGCAGACTCCCCTAAAAGAGGTTGTAAATTTTCTTGAGATTCCTTAAGGCTTAACCCTCGTTTATAATCACAGAATATCATAGCACGAAAAGCTTCCCGAAATTTTTCCATTGTTGCAAACAAAAAAAAGAGTGTGTTAATAATCTTTAAGCAATTACAAAATAATTTTAAATGATTTTTACACAGGAGGTTTGTGTTGAAAATAGCCACCATTTCAAAATAGTTTTATAAGAGAAGCGATTTTGTTGATTCAAAACAACCTAGGTACTTAAATAATAAATTATTCACTAGGATTGATAGCGTACGAGATTTTTACAACAATTATTGACTCATAAACGACTATCAGGCTTATTAATTTGAATTCCATTTGTCTCATTAAAGTAACCAGTCCTAAAACAATCAAACAACCACTCATCTGCTGCCGTATAATGGATCTTTATAGTATTGATATAATGTAGAAATTCGTGAAAAATATATGATTGTCCTGTGTTGTTATGCCTAGTTGGCAGCCGTGTATAATCAAGCAATTAATGTAGATGAGGTCGTAAGGTTTATTTGTTTTGTTATAACAACAGATGTTTCTCAGAAAATAACTTTGCATCTCATTAATAAATAATGTAAGCAGCAAGATACTGCGAAAATATTTACGCAAGGATTTTATAATAATATATTAATAATAAATTTGGACATCTAACACACAACGCCATCTAGTCCCAAAATTAAGAAGATCTTGTATTATGGGTACTAGACAAGTGATATAAATAAATAAATACTTTTTTTGTAAATAAGCATAAAACACCCGTTTCGTTCCGGAGTTTATTTGCTAATTAAAAGGATATAAAAGATTGTCTTTTGTTATGAAAATAATCATCTATCATAATCATCTCAAATAATTGAAATAAAAAAAACAATGTATGTAGATCAGGTGAGGTAATCAAATGTAGAGCGCTATAGCTCGTTATTCAAGGGAAGATTGCGGGAAAGAGCAGCGTTGGCAAAAAGCGACACTTTTGGCTACAGGATATTCAAGAGTGCATCACCTCGCTCTAAAGCTAGAGTTAAAGCCTCGATAGTTAAAATTGCCCTGATGCTATCCAACCTTTAACAGAAGTTGAACTAAAAGAAGAAGAAGAAATTCAAAAACTTCGGCAAGTATACTTGATTGACCATCCGCTGGACATATACCCTTCCTCTCATGCGTATAAATAACATATATTAAATTAATGACATCGATACATATTTAAACAACAACCCATAATGTCCCACTGCTGGGCTCGGGTCTCCTCTCAGGAAAGGGTTAATGCCATACGTCCCCACGCTGGCCAAGTGCGGGTTGGGGACTGGCAAGAGTACGTTGTGGCTACGTAAATCTTGCCGTTGGATGTTTTTAAGCCGCCCGAAGGCCTCCAACTAAGCTTCACGACTGTTATCGTATGATAACAACCGGGACCGACTGCTTAACGTGACCTCCGAATCACGGAAACGCTCATGGTAACATGCCACCAGCGGTCACCCATCCAGGAACTGACCGCGCCATCGTTGCTTACCCTCGATGATTGTTTCTAGTCACCGAGTGCAACTGGGCTATGAGCGCCTCGCGCGAGATATTTGAATCCTAATTACTTAAGGCCTGTACTTTGTCTGAAAGAGTGTAAACCTGTTATCAAATATTACAAATTTGAAATAAGAAAATTTTGTCCCATCACTTTTATTAATACCTAGGTGCATAGATCTCGAGCGGTTCCATTTGTACTTTATAAACAGACTCATTAACCTTTAGTATTCTATGATAACCCTATGTACGTGTTATATTATATACATTTCATACGACATGACCTAAAGCTGACAACGGAACATTTTAGTCGACTGCCATTTTTACTAAGTAGACCGAATTGTTACTAGTGGCCGGGTACTAGATCTTTTCTATACTGTTTTTATTTTAATTTGCGTATTTTTTTCGTTTGTATTTGTTCATCATCATCAACTTATAGCAGTCCACTGCTGGACATAGGCCTCTCCATTTGCACGCCACTTGGTTCGATCCTTATTCTCGGCTTTTTAGCATCTAGCCCCTGCCAATCATCTTGTGCAAGTCATCACTCCAGAGTCTCGTCCTGGGGATTATTTATTTATTATTGTGTGATAAACACCTTTTTTCTGAGTTATAATTTACCTAGAATGTGTATGTGCTTAGAAATACTTAAGACAACACTCTGATTAGCGAGTTACGGATTTGGTGATTCATTTCCTATCCGAAAATGATAGAAATTAAACTTAACTAGTTTTCAGTAGGCATTAAATTATGTTAAAATTTTATAAGAATTTGTTTCATTTGAACAGAATTCTCCCATAAACATCGACTGTCGGTTTAGCAATTCAATTTGTACCTTAATCACCACGCACGAGAGCGCTTCCTACTGTAATTGTTTTTTTCATTTGAACTTGATTGATTAAAATAAAAACTCAGTTGCTGATCGGAAAACTCCCTATATTTCAATCAGGCGAATTTGAAGATAACTCATTGCCAATAAATAGAATTAAATAAAAACAAAACGGTTCTTAAGTTAAAGTGAGAAGGTTTTTGTGTTTTTGTTTTTTTTTTGGAATAGGGGACATATAAACAAACAGATCGCCTAAAGGTAAACGATTGCCGCTGCCCATGGACCCACAACACCAGAGGCGTTACGAATGCGTTGCCGACCTTTATTGCAAAGCTTTACTGAATTTAATCAAAACTTCATCGGTATTAAATAGTTAGATTACTTTAAAGTTTTACTAGTGCTACTATTTGTCATATTTAAGAAGGAATAGTAGGGAGATATCTATCTTTAGAAAACAGCCGTTCGAGTGTTGTTTTTTTTTCTTACCTCTTCGGTTTCTAATCTCTCTACTTATTAGCAGTAGGCTTGTCCACTTTACATGAAATCAAATGATAGCTGACAAAATGTAGACGTTTTAAATGACAGGTAATGGTGTGGAAAATTTTATTTTACTATTTTGTATTTGTAGATGTTAATTTAAGCCTTACATTATTCTACAAGCGTACAATGCCTCTATACTCAGCTCTACTACCTAGTTTGATTTCAAACAACAAATCTAACTATTGTGATTCTCAATAGAGGCTTATAATTAAGAGCATAATGGTTTAATTTTATAGGAGCGATATTGATAAGTCTATAAGCCCCTCTAATAATAAACACAATTATTTAAATACCTATCTGAACAATCTCTTTATACCATAAATGCCATCCTTAAATAATAAAACAAGTACTTTGTGAAATTGTTTCATACAGATAGTGGAGCCTTAGACGTTGGTTGGCATATTTCTTTGAATATTTGACTTTTCGTCTTTATAATAAAGATAACTTCGTCCAGCCCTTAGTCCACCCGATTAGTGTAACTCTTGACAGTATGGTGCGTGTCTCTTTTGTTATTTTAGAATATAATTTCAAGTTAGAGTTGCATTGGGTTTTAAATTTTTACTTATAATTAAAAAACCATGTTGTTTAATCTGCGTAAAAAATATTTAGTTATGGTGACAATACAATTATGTATAATCAATATAGTATTAGAAATCCAGGATGGCTGCCGCTGGAATACACATTAAATGTCAATTGAAAAGGATTAACTAGTAGAATACAATTCACCGTAACAAATGAAATTCAAAATGGCTGCCAATGATGGTTTGCATTCTTGTGCATTATTTACATTATCTTTTTCTATGTTTTTGATAAAACTATTTAAGTTAAAACTTTTTTCTATTTATTTTCTATATGAAGTTGTATTGTGTAGATATGTATCTGTCGATTCTATAATTTCAGTTGTTTAAACAATTTACGAACAAATCACTTAAGATGAAACCCGCAACGAAATTAATCAGAAGAGAACTGAAAAATGTTAATTTTAGCTAACAAAAGATAGGTTTAACAATACTGTTAACTGTTACTGTAAATTGTTCTATTACAGAACACCGAATCGTTTATTTTAACATGCTTCTTTAGATACAGGAACAATGTAAAAATAAACAAAATTAAAACATCAATAAACATTTGAACACGGCGTGTTCAATCTCAGGCGGTTCCGATCACGATTTGGTCTAAACGAAGGCATCACCGAAAAATATAACATTTTTACTGCAGCTGAATTATGTTAACACGCTAAATTTTAGTATAAAGTAGTAGAAAGTAAAACAATTTACCTTACTACATCTGTATGCAATATTTTACAAGTTTGTTTGTTATATAATTATAAAACATAATGTATCCATAATTAAGAAATAATAAATGAACGAACCTATATACATACATAAACACCAATACCACTTAGGGCATTATTACAAATCTATTCACACTTCATTTATTAAAATCCGTTCATTAGTTTAGGCGCCACGGTGGAATATACAAACATATATACTTAGTCTTGCCATAAATACTGTTACAAATTTTTTTTAATGTAGGTCACATTTATTACTATTACAATGTGTTAGTTTAATATGTTAATATAAAACCATTAAAAATATATAAAGCATAATTGGATGTGGTATTCATGGGCTGCAATACAGTTCTTTAAAAGTGTTGGGACTAACTTTGGGAAAATGTTTCATAGCCAATCGTATGGTTTATTTAAGGAACTCCAAATTATCATTACGCTTAGACTAAGCCTTGTTCCACAAACCTGACCATAAATCATAATCCAGTGGATTAGGATCAGGACTAGATGATGGCCAGTCTTCAGCCTGATGAAGTCCGAAACGTTCGTTTCTACCCAATGTTGGGTGGATCGAGCTTTATGACCCGGCGCTGAGTTTTGTTGAGAGGACTATTCTTGGTTATTGAACATGATGTTGTTATGGGGCTTAACTACCTTCTCAAGATTGATATCTTGATACACTTGTGCCGACGTTTTTGATACCTTCAGAAAAATATGGCTCAGTCACCCCTTCCTAGCCCACCAAACCATAACTGAAGTCGGATAATGCCCACGGTGTACTCTGCTGACTAATTGGGTAGCTTTTTTAGAGCATAAATCCGGATCTTGTTTGTTAAAATGTTACTAAACTGTAAAAAAATCACAATGAAAATTTTTCGGTGACCTCCCTTTGCGTACCGATTAAGTACCTAGTTATTTACCAGCATCATCATCTTATTCTTTTTAAATTATCAGCAAGGAAATTACCAGTACATCTCTCATACTAACTGTACTCATTTTGGTTTGCCGTAGTCGAATAAGAAGGTGACAAACCACGGCTTGTACAGTGAATTTTCCATTATATTATAATCTTGATTATTCTATCAGTTATCCTGTCTAGTATTCTAATCCGTGTAAAAGTAACAACCAGCCATTTAAAATAAGTTTACACTCAAAACCCTTCACCGAAATTAAAGTCAATTTGTGCCGAAATCTCCGCTATAGGGATAGAAATAAAATAAATAAATGTAATTGCTTCTGGAGGCAGAGGGTAAAATGACAGCCTTTTGCTATCTATGTTAAATTTGACGTAATCTATATTTACATAAACTATACCCAGAGATTTAGCTAAGTAAAACTAGTAAGCATTGCCATTTACTTATGAAAATGTTTCGATGACTTTTAAAGATGAAGAATTAATAACTCACCAATATTGAACGCTTTGTTCAGGATTTCACTTACAAATTTTACTTGAATGACAATAATAATAATTAATAAATAGTAAAAATTTTGAAACATATAATTCGACCTACAGATTTTCTATGCGCAATGGTTTTAGAGACTCGTAGTAGTGCTGGGATACGATTCGACCATCAGTTGGTTGCTCGACCTCGAGACCTTTTCCGTACTACTTTTCTAGTTTTGAGCTTGTTAAAACCTAAGCTGCGTTAAATAATTTATTGTTATTATATAACAATAATTTACTTGTGGGATATATAAACGTATATTTTTGTTTATAACGGTTGAATCCCCACTAGACGTCCTTGTCACATAAATTACCAGGCATAGAAGAATGTTGTATAGATATATGTCATTTTAAACTATTTTGATATCAGAAGGTAAAACAAATATTTAATTGACTGTGGGTATGTATGTGCTCTGTTCATATTTATTCCAGTATAGATATCGTGGCAAAAAGTAATCTAAGCGTTATTATGATGTGCGAGTTATATTTCTATATAACTAGTGATAGTTTCACCTAACACCATTCAGGAGTTTTACAACATTCGTTCCTATGTATTCATACTTAATTAAATATATGCCTATTTTTTACATATATAAATAAGCCTAATAATTAATTTCACAGGAATTAACGCGATCACTTATTTAAAGGTATTACATACCTCTGATTTGTCTGACGTTTCGATCAACTTGCACTGTCCGTGGTCATAGACTGACTGAGACCGCGTTAATTCTCGTGAAAATAATTATTATGTCATAAAACGCGAAATTTCAAAAATTCGTAAAACTGCATATATATATATGATAATGCAGAAACAGCTCATGCTTTTGGATTCTGTTTTCCATCAGGTAGAATATATATATATATAATATAGAAGGTAATATATATATATATATATATATTGAAAACAGAATCCAAAAGCAGTGGTTGCCATATTCATTACGAATGCTGACAATGCAACACTGTAGCATTGTCCCCCACATTTTGCCGATTGAGATGTTTCTGCATTATCATAGTATGCATAGTATATGGTCAAAGTAGCTAAGCATTTCAAAACTGTAATAAGCATATTTGTGAAACATATATTCATGAGAATATTATACAAGGCTTCAGAAACTTCTCTTGTTATGTGAACACAAAACATAAATCAAATTATTTACACATGTGGTCGATTCATACGACACAAAATCATATACGTTATATTGGGGTAATATCACACAAATATTATTCGTAAGTAATGCCTAAGAAAATCTTTCAAGTATCGAGGTGTCTGTGATTCTGTATTCTTACTGGTTGTATTTATTTACGCATTTTGAAAACTACAATAACCTTTACACGTCTATTTTATATTTTTTTTTTATTTAAGAAGTACATTGTACAGTGATATACCCACGGTGGTGGTATACCCACGCAACTTCGTCCGATTCTTTTTTTTAATCATACTTGGCTCCTGTTGGTCTAAGCGTGATGTTAAATCTCGTCTTGTGATTCCATCTTGGGCACGCAAACAACTGTAACGCGCGTAGTCAAGACGGTGACACAGCAAAACATTATATTAGCACAAACAAATAATATTCTCCAATACACATCAAGTAGAACGGTTAGAGTATGAATGTCTCCGTATTACTCCAACCCACCGCATTTTATGACATTTGACAGCTCCACCATATTCAATACTAAATTCCCAAACTCAGCAGATAATATTAAAAATTGTTTATCATAATTATTCTAATGATTATTTATGTACAATTATTATTTGATAATACAGCATCGTGTAATATTAAAGATTTATTACGCCGGAAGTATCATTGTATAAAAAGATTACAGACGTTATTTACAATAGTTGTAAGTAGCACCGGAAGCTGACAAGCGGAAGCCGCCAAGATATTAATATTATTTAATATAAATCAACCAATTACTTGATTAATAAGGTTATAATATATTTTATACGAGGTTGGAACCGTCACTTATAACGCAACAAATACTTTTAAAAAATAACGTGAAGGTCGGTTAGATAGTTTCGGAGTTTTTCGTGACCAACAACGTGATAAGGGAGTAATATATGTATACAAATAAATATAATTGGAGTGTCTGTTTGTAATTTCGAATTAATGGCTTTTCACTAAATGCAAATGAAAGTATTTACGATACTTCATAAAAAAAAACGTTTATTATTTTTTTTCTCTGTCTATTTGTTTTGGCTAATCGGTTGGAGCGATTTTGAAGGAACTTTCACTAATAGGTAATGACATAAGGAGTAATTTGAGCTACTTTTTTATACGAGCTTTGCCACGCGGCGTTCAGCTAGTAAGGTATGTAGTATATATTACGTACTATAATTAATTCCTATAAAAATGTCAAGTTATATTAGAAATTAAGTACCTATGAACAAAAATTTCTTTTTGTAAGAAAAACGGCTCTTAATTCTGTAGTATTATATTTCTTCGCAGACACAACAATGGACCTCACTAATAAATGTAAACATTGCAATTTACTCGAGAAAATGATTACGAAAAACCTTGAATTAAGGTAATTTATTGTTGTACCATTTAAAGGAAAGGACTTTTGTAGGAAAATTTGGGAACACTGAGGGAAAATACGTGACTTAAACGTTTTAATGTTGTTGATTCACGCGACACGTGTCATGGTAGTAAGAATTTACCTTTTTAATATGTCTTAATACTTACCATACACAATAAAATATCTTTAGTTTAGGAATGATTGTATTTTATTTGCACTAAATGTTTGTATAATCTTGGATGTTTTCTGTGTATAATATGTATGTATTTACAAAAAAAGTATTTATGTATTTATATCAATTGTCTAGTACCCATAATACAAGCTCTGCTTAGTTTAGGACTAGATGGCGTTGTGTGTTAGGAGTCCGAAATGTTTATTATATTTTTTTATTATTTTTATAGTTTAGCTCACCATCAATTGAATATCTGATACTGATATATATTATCTAAACACAATCAATCAAGTTCAATCAATCAATCAGCAACCCATAATGTCCCACTGTTGGGCTTGGGTCTCCTCTCAGGAGAGGGTAAAGGCCATGGCCATACATACGGCAATCAAGTTACCTAGTCTAAAAATTTAGATGCGCATACATACACTACTTATTAGCTAAAATAATTTCAAATGTAATAAAAATACCAATCAGACATTAAATCTAAAATAAAAACGAAATTTAAGGTTACAGACTCACAACTGTAGATATTTTATTTTAATAATTTTTTTATTTAAAAACGAATGATATGGAAGTACTTTCACATTAGGTTCGTAAATACGTTAGTGAAAATTAAACATTTATATATTATTATATAATATTACGAATTGGAAATTAACTCTGTTTGTTATACTTTATTGGCTAAGCCGCTTCAATTTCGATTCCAATGAAATTTGGCATGGGGACCAATTGATTCTTGAGGAAGGATAAGGCTGAAGGTTAAAAGGAACTAATTAGTGTGTTTACCATTTTTTTGTAAATAAATAAAATAATTTAAGATTTCATGAATTTCCTCTTATTCGATTTATCTTATTTGTTGGAGAGATTTTATTCGTATACTTGACCCTAACGTTCGATGCAATACAGAGCAGGGCGTAGTTTTTACAGGTTTGAGTCGATTCGATTCCCGAGTGTGGCAAGCGAATTTCCAGAAATCTTTGAATGCAGTTTTCTTTCTTTTCCAAACATAAAGGAATGTTTTCTTTGAGTGAAATCTTCTATTTACAATATTAAGAGTCCCCCGAGAGATCCCTTCAGGTGGCATTACAAAATTCCACCCTGTATATTTAAGCAAACTATTGTTTACAAATACCAAAAGCGTTAATTTACTGCTCCGAATTCGTCATTCAAGTGATAGGAGGATCTACATACAAATTGAATTTGGGTTAGTATGCCTTTGAGTAATTTATTTCGGGTTTAGAGTTTGTGGTTTAGAGAGACAAACACTGGAAGATGTCTTTTCATCATTAAATATCGATGTTAGAATCTGAAACCATATCTCTTCAACTTTCTTTGTGTACAACTACAAATTAAACACACTAGCTAAAACAAACCTTATCAACGCTATTTAAGGTTGGACTAATTTAGTTTCTATTGCAATGTCGGTCACGTACTGGCATAAGCTTCGGCGAGATCCTCCGTCTCTTGATTAAACTCCCGTCAGTGTCGCAGTTGGCTTAATTTCCGAAACGGCTGGCTTGAAATAATTCTACCCTTGTCTTTTGTTCATTTATTATCTGGACAATAAACTTGCCAAGTGATAAATTAAGATGCCGTTTGAGTGCCAGGGCAAGGAGGCTAGAAGAACAAGATCATAATAAATCTGATTATTGAATTTAAAATTTTTAGCTTTTCACTGTATGTTGACAAACAAAGAATTAACAGTGTAGTGGTGGTCTTACTCTTCTATTTTGGCGCTTACCTGAAATTTTCTTAATAATCCTAATTTAACTACAAACCACCCACGCAAACTTATCTCTATCTCCTATTGACCGTAGCATAAACTAATATACTATAAGTTATAGCGAGTCAACCTTAATAGATAGACATATGCTGTTGTGGAATTTTGTTCTTAAAACTTCTAATAAGGTAACAATTCTTTCATACATTATTTTTGTGAAACTTCAACCGTATACGCAGCGCACACCGTGAGAAAAAAGCGTGTCAACATGCAGAACGCAGGCATTATATGGGAATCAATGATGTTATTTAAAATACCTCTTTTAAAATAAAAATACATGGATTAAGCTGTAGGTAACAAGGAAGTGCAAATGAAAAGGAATGTGAGCATATCGTTAGAAGAGGCAAATTTATAATATTACAAACTTTACAAAGTCGACTGCTTTGTGTATTGGATCTAGATTTAACTCTAAATACACTTAGTAAATAGTCTTGATAAGATTTGAAGTTTTGGACGTGCTTTAATATGATTTCTATCCTGAGCGTTTTAATCATTTGATCAGATTATCAGTAGATGAAATAATCGAGGTGCTCATTGTGTTACTAATTACCTAGTTACTGTCATTACAATATTCGGTTTTACTAGAATAATACTTCGAAAATATTCTCTGAGATTTTGATCTCAGGTCAATTCTATTTATATTCCCCAAAAATCAAATATTAAGGTTGTCAAGATATGTATTTATCGAATATTTTTAAAGGAATAAAATTATATTTTTATTCCTTGAGGTAGGTAGTAATGTCTCCCGAGAGGGGCGTTCGACGGTCGATGCCGTGATGCGCCTGAGGGCCGTGACCGAAGAGGCGGTGAGCTGTGGCGGCATGGTGTTGGCGGTGTCTCTGGACATCGCCAACGCCTTTAATAGTCTGCCATTCAGTTGTATCAGGGAAGCACTCCAGTATCACGGGGTGCCAGAGTACCTGAGGCGGCTGGTGGCAGACTATCTAGAGGAGCGTACCGTCGTGTACGAGGACCGAGAGGGCGCCTTGAGACGGCGACCCATGTCGTGCGGCGTTCCGCAGGGGTCTGTCCTAGGACCACTCCTGTGGAACGTGAGGTACGATTGGGTCCTTCGAGAACGTCTCCCCTCCGGGCTAAGCGTAATTTGTTACGCGGATGACACATTGGTCACAGCCCGGGGGGCGAACTTTCAGGAGGCGGCGTGCCTGGCCACCAGGGGAGTCTCTCTGGTGGTCGGGCGCATCGAGGCGCAGGGCTTGCAGGTGGCCCTGGACAAGACGGAGGCCCTGCTCTTCCATGGGCCCCGTTGCGGGCCGCCTCCCGGCGCCTCCATAGTGGTCAACTCGGTCCTCGTACCGGTTCGGGCCCAGATGAAATATCTGGACCTGATCCTCGACGCTAGGTGGCTCTTCGACGAGCACTTCCGACAGCTTTCTCCCAAGCTGGTCGACACTGCCTCCGCCCTAGGGCGACTTTTGCCCAATCTGGGTGGAGCCAGTGTCGCAACGAGAGGCCTCTTCACGGGGGTCGTCCGGTCGATGGCGCTGTATGGCGCACCGGTGTGGGCGTCGGCTCTGACCGCCCAGAATAAGGCGCGCCTCTGGCGTCCTCAGAGGGTATTGGCGGTCAGAGCCATACGCGGATACCGCACGGTGTCGACCGAGGCGGCGTGCGCCTTGGCCGGTACACCCCCGTGGGATTTGGAGGCGGAAGTGCTCGCCGAAGTTTATCGACGGGTGGCTGAATTCCGGGCGGAGAGTGGCATGCGCCCTCCGCCCGAAGAGGTACGCGAGTGGCGTGAAGCCGCCCGTCGAGCCACTATGGTTCGGTGGTCGTCGCGGCTGGAGGCTCCACGTGCTGGCTTCGCCACCGTGGAGGCGCTCCAGCCCGTCATCCTCGAGTGGGCAGGGCGGCAGCACGGGACCCTTTCCTTCCGACTGACGCAGGTGCTTTCCGGGCACGGTTGCTTCGGGAAGTACCTGCACTCGGTCGCGCGGAGGGAATTGAGTCCCGCCTGCCACCACTGCGACTGCAGTGAGGACTCGGCCCAGCACACGCTGGCCGCGTGCCCCGCTTGGGCGCCGCAGCGTCGGGCCCTCACTGCAGTCATCGGAGGAGATCTCTCGCTGCCGGCCGTCGTACGCTCCATGGCCGGCGGCGAGAGCAGTTTTACCGCGGTCGCGACCTTCTGCGAGGAAGTCATCTCGCAGAAGGAGGCGGCGGAGAATGCCCGGGCGGACGAGATCGTCACTCGGACCCGATCCGCCGCCGGCGAACCGTGCGGCGGAGGCACG
This sequence comes from Hyphantria cunea, assembly GCA_003709505.1. Lineage (NCBI taxonomy): Eukaryota > Metazoa > Arthropoda > Insecta > Lepidoptera > Erebidae > Hyphantria > Hyphantria cunea. Next base: position 83,276 of record PKRV01000989.1, on the reverse strand, counting down.
CCTATCAGCGCCTCATGCCACCCTGAGTGTGGCCGCGGATGAGCGGAACGGGTTTTCCCCCCATCCGCTTTAGAGGCCACCCGCGAGGGGGGTGACGTTACGGTGCCGTACGTCGCCCACTTTGAGAGCTTAACATCAGAGGACGGTGCCCGCTTTAGTGCGGGCAGGCGCTGGGAGGAGTCCGGATGGCGTAAGAAAGCGGTTCCCGGATCTCTCCCATTTCAGGCGCAGAGTGGCACACCGTGGTTGTTTAGTGGGTAGTCTAGCGAGTCAGTTAGGAGTCCCACACGAAGTGAACCCCCTGTCCCCGCGGGGGGGAGCGAAGTGCGTAAAGGCATTCCACCACGTAAAACAAAAAAAAAAAGGTAGTAATGTCTCCTGCCGGCAGTCGTACGCTCCATGGCCGGCAGCGAGAGCAGTTTTACCACGGTCGCGACCTTCTGTGAGACAGTCATCTCGCAGAAGGCCCGGGAGGACCACCACCACTCGGACTCGATCCGTCACCGGCGAACCGGGCGGCGGAGGCGCGCCTATCGGCGCCTCGCCGCCCTGAGTGTGGCCGCGGATGGTCGGGGCGGGTTGTCCCCTCCATCCACTTCACAGGCTATATTCGAATTTACACTTAACATTGAGTCAAGTGTAAATTCGAATATACCTTGAACCTGCCAAACGAATATATATTTAGGTAAATAGAAATGAATCACTGAGATGTATGTAAACGCATTTTTGCGGAACCGATGCACTAACTTGGATATTTTTATGTGTTTGTTATTGTCAGGTCAAGGATTGTATAAAATAAAATTTAAAGAAATTGGTTATGTTATATTTTCTTAGTACACCATTATACAATATCCATAGAAAGCTGAGCCCGCCATGAATACTAAGTATAACAAGTATTTCAAAAATTAATAAAATATTAAATAAATATTTTGGACATCTAACACACAACGCCATCTTGTCCCAAACTAAGCAGAGCTTGTATTATGGGTATTAGACAACTGATATGAATACATAAATCCTTTTTTTATGTAAATACATACATATTATATAAAGCAAAGATCCAAACTCCGAAATAAATATTTGCAGATCGTACAAACATTTAGTCCGACTCAGGATTCGAACCCGAAACCTCATGGACAGCAGTCGCACACGCTACCACTGTGCCACTGAGGCAGTCAGTATTTAAAAAATTTTTTTTGAAAAATGGCAGAATAATGTTTACCGGGTCAACTAGTTTATAATATTGTTGTACTCCTCCTAGGGTGTATATGTTAAGAGAGTTCTAATTATCTATGCCAAAGTTTTAATCAACTTTACTCCGACTTTCATATACAAAGCTTAGAAGAACGTCACACGTGCTAAGTAAATACATATATTTAAGTACGTCACCATTACTTTCGGAGTGATATATGAAGTTTAGTTAATTTTATTACAACTGTTCTAAAATATTACTTTGAAATATTTTGTTTTATAAGAGGCAAATTATATTTTTATTATGTAAATATGTAGTATGTAAAAATTAAAGCTCATTTCATAAATTTGGTAAATATTAAAAAATACTTTTATTAATAAAAAAAGAAAATTGGTAAAAAAAGCATATCGGTATGTAATAAAACAGTAAAAAGGTTTTTTGGTAAATTTTCTAAAAATGAATGCTAACTATCGATCGATTTATTTTCTGTGCGAAAATCCCCTCGGATACCTCCTGGTGGCATGTCCGACTCGAATCGACAAATACACCGTCTCGGGTACTAGAAGCTAGGGAACCAGGGGCATCCTAGAAAGGAAATTCCTGAAACCCCGACGTACCCTCCGGCCACCCATGGCTTGTAGATGCCCCCCTCGTGTGTGGGAACTCTGATGTTCCCGTTCCCAAAGAGGAAGCACGCGCTCTCTGCATCGTTCGCGTCGCCACTCGGGCTTGCTTCTTCTAGAGTGACAGAGGGCCTCACCCGTCACCTGAAGGTGACGGGTAAGGCCCTCTTGCGCTTATAGAGAACGGAGACCTGCGGTACCTTGCTCGTCCCCGGGTCCGGACCGGGAAAGTTCTAAAACTCTCCCAATCCCACTAAGTCGTCTCCTTGGCAAGCATAACTTACTTCCTAGAAAAAAACGGTGGAGGACCATGCGCTCTCGTTCCGCGACATGGCCGCAGTTATGTTTACGAGCAAGAAAACCCCCACCCCGATATCCGACACCAGGTCACGTTGGATATGTCACGTTAGAGAAGTCACGTTAAAAATGTTGGAGAAGTTTCTCTTAAATACACAAATAACTCGTTTGAAGGTATTAGATAGATAGATGCAGTATTTTTTTTGGTACAAGCCACCAAAATGAGTCTGGCCTGCCTGACCGAAAGCATGTGTAGAATCCAAGAGTGACGGTCACCATCCTCAATAGGAACGTGGCCCACACAGCATAGTGACCAACATTAAGGCAGCCTAATGAGTTACTTTTTGACGCCCCGTTTAGAGGATCGATGATAGTGAGAGTTCCATGTTTTGTCCGCTCAGCGCAGGAAGGAAGTATAGCGTCCTATTCTCCTTTCAACTTGAATTAACACCAAAAAGTAGCTATAAATGGCATTGCAAATAAAGACTAAAGCGTAAACACTAAATTCCAATATTCTTTGTTACAGGCAACACCAAACCAGTGACAATGTGGTTACATTCTCCTTCAAGTGCAAAATAACCCAATAATCATGGATGAAAAGATATCAGGCCCCGGTGGGGCCTCACAAAAGAACTGGTCATACTATAATATGAGTGACGAACTGCCTCTGGACATGAGGTTTAACCACGGACACATGGTCTCAATGTCAGTGTATAGTGTACTAATGGTGATATCAGCTACTGGCAACCTGACAGTACTCTCGCAATTGATGAAGCGGAAGAGAGCGGGCAGGGCCAGCCGGCTCGATGTGTTACTGATGCATTTAGCTGTCGCGGACCTTATGGTAAGCTGATTTTTATGTTCTGTTATTGTAAACCTGACCAGTACTGGTACCCAAATTAGAGATGCATGACACAGTATATTAAAATCAAAATAATTTCTTCCCATAATATCCTTCCACAATTATTCTAAATGGTGCCTCACTTAATATAGAAACTAAATGCTTTGTCAAATACTTGGCAACATAAGTTAATATCTAATGGAAATCTATAATTTTGCTCATGTTGATTTACATCTGCCTATTTCTAATTGAACCTTATGAGAAGAAAGGACAATAGGTACCATCAAAAACTACAATTAAAAAACTAATACGTAGGTGGCCAAACTACTAGGGCCAGTGTTCGTATTTACGTAATTTATATCAATATGTGTTGGAATAAATGTCCTCTTGAAAGGGCCATTTTATCATCATTATAACTTTTTATGTCTTAGAAAACTGACACTGTTGCTTTGCCTTGGCTAGGAAATTCACCAGACTTGAATCCCATAGAATCCCATAGAAAACATGTAGAAATTAACAAACAACCAACCAACCAACCAACTAAAATAAAATATGAAATGCGTGTCCATAATATTTGAGACTTCAAATCGTATCTCCACTTAACACCCAGCGTGAGAAGATGAAGGGCGTGTGTGGGACGGAGTACCTGTCTACCCACAGGTCCCGGAGTGATCGGAGTCACCCCCTGGGCAGGACGCCGTCATGCCTCACACCGATTGGGGGCTAACGACCTCTACCGCGTCGCTTTCGTCAGGATAGGCCCTTTCCCGATCCGGCTCTGCAGCCTCCTTCTGGATCATAGCGCCGTCCGCGGCTTCCTATGAGGGATATATCACTCGTCAGTATTGTCGTGATCTGTGCTGACGGTGACAGGTATCGTCCTATCTGTTCGGCCAGAACTTGACACTCGGCCACCCGTAGTAGTAGGGTAGTCCACCTTTGTGTGCTGGGCGGAGTCCTGTTCGGACCTTCAGTGTTAGCATTGTGGTGTGGCCTCCTATTCGATTCAGATATGCATTGAAGCAACCGTGCCCGGTCAGTATCTGAGTCAATCAGTAGGTGACACAGTCAGTCCTCCCTATTCAAGCTTCGAAGCTAGGCAGAAAGACTACGATATGTGTTATTTGGCACAGCCCTGAATTTCAAGCTGTGCCTGCCAAGTGCGCAGGGCTTGCCTATGCACGTCCCGCCGTAGCATTCCTGGCTCATGGCGCGTCAATGTCTCTTCGTCATTCCGACCTGCAGAACGAGTTTAGTCGTAGACCATCCTATCCATGTGGCCAGAATGTCGAAGGGGGATATCGCGCCAAGACCGTCGCTGCCTACGACCCTCATGACCATCAGCCGCTGCAGACTCCTTAGTTGAGTCTTGCAGCGGGAGGAACCCGCCAAGTCTTTCGGCCGCACGGAGGAAATCTTAAGACTTATTCTATAAAGTTCAAGATACTTTATACGTGGTTGCCTTTTAATACCCTTAGAAGGGTTACGAACAGCCATCTTTAAGTACTTAATTAATCCTATAAATATTAAGATCACACATGTTTATTTAAAATTTATAGTTAATGCTTTCGTAGCTTTTGTGTAGAGTTAGCATTTAAAATATCACACTTGTATTAAAGTGTTTCATTATAATTATAACTTAAAATTAATTTAAGCAGACGTAGAAGGTGACATTAAAGCAAAAGTGAGGTAAAGGTTATAAGCTCACGTTAGTTCGACTAATAATGCACAAGAGGTCAAAGTTTGTAGAATATAATATTATAGAAAAACGACTTTACCTTAACTTAAATTTTGATACAAATCGACTGCCTGGGTGGCGCAGCGGTAGCGTATGCGACTGCTGTTCTTGAGGTCTTGGGTTCGATTCTCGGGTCGGATCAAACGTTTGTATGATCTGCAAATGTTTGTTTCGGAGTTTGGGTGTTTTTTATGTATGATATGTATGTATTTACAAAAAAATAGTATACATGTATTTATATCAGTTGTTTAGTACCCATAATACAAGCTCTGCTTAGTTTGGGACTAGATGGCGTTGTGTGTTAGATGTCCGAAAATATTTATTTATGTTTGTTATTATATTTAAATAAAAGATGATATAAATCAATCACCGGCGGTAATTCCCACCCATGGCGTAAGCCGATCAAAGTTAGACAATGTTGTTTACATACAATTGAAAATGTACTCTATGATCTATATTTTTATTGAAAATTATACAGCAGTTCTATTGAAAACAAGCTTATGCTTGGCAGCTCCAAAATAGGTACATTCATAAACAAAAAAATATTTATTCTATCATACAGAATCCTAAAGACAAGCAAAGCAAAATTCAAAATCAACAATTCAAAAAAATCGATAAAAACAAACACAAATAAAAGTTCTAATTCTAAAATTCTAATAGTAAAAAAGTTGCAACACAAGTATCAATTTATAAAAATAGTAATTCAAATTCACAAGGGCAAAAAAAACATAAATTTAATATCAAGTTTTATTTAAAAAAAATTAATAAAGAGGACAAATATTGACGCAACCAGGTGTTTTTTTAATAATTTTACTTGTTTAAAGTCTTGGGGCAAAATGCCGTGATATAAAAACACCAAGAAGATTCCGAATCTGAATTTTAACAAATTAAAAAAGGTTGTCTGATAAATTCGGCACCATGGAGGTAGAAGTAAATAGGTTTAATGATATTTTGAATTCACAATGTTCGATGTTCTAAATTCAATTTACTTTATCCGCTATTCCATTTGAGAGTTACCATTTCGTGCACTGCGTAACAGTTTAATTTCCACAAAAACTTTGTACCTACAAGGAAGCCAAGCTAAGTTTGTCGCACAAGTTTGCGACAGAAGACAAACAGAAGTTTTGAGTTGTTTGTTTGTTCACTAGGTGCAAACTTAACTTGACTGCGTTTTATATAAGAATTGTACCCCTTTGCAAGATCTGAACGAAAAGTTTATGAGAGCATGTGTCTATTTTTTGAGATTGGCTCTGTATAACTTTTTTTTTGTTACACGCGACGCTACGGGCAATTGGAGACGCGGACGTAGCGCGGGGCTCAGCTAGTCGAATATAATTTAATTATATGCATTTTCATTTTTGTTACAAATTATTTCGATACTAATTTGTAACACGAATTCCTTAAAGTTGTATGAAAAAAGAAAATACGTTCATTGGTCCCACATTGTAGAACACGTTTTTAGTAACCGGATTCTGAATTTTAGTAATTCATTGCAAATATCTGTTATTAAGAATCAATTTCAACGTCTAATTTAAATCAAGGTCACCCCGGTTATGTCGCAGTTACTGGAGTTATAGTTATATTTCGTTTTAACGAACGAACTTCAATTAATTTGAGAAAGATTGTCTCAGATGTATATCCTTGTTACGGATAGAGAGACGGAAGTGGGTTATAGCAAGACGGTAAACGTGCCGTATAATTTAATCAATGAGTGATTTGTGAGTTAATTGTTAAAGTTAACGTTAGAATACCCATATTAAAATTAAATTCTAGGAAATAAAATAAAACAATATAAATATTTATTATAGATACCGTAAAGCGTCAAAAAGAAAATTAATATTAATTACCACAATTTTCCATTGGATAGGTGGGTTATCTTATATTGTACGTCTGGACAGACTATTATATTATTAAAATTTGTACTATAGGCAAGCAAGTGAGTCACTTTCCGTGAAGTACTAGTATTTTGTATATAATATATACGGTTTAATGTGAAAATAATACTTGAAGGTGTTGTGCATACTGTACTGGGCAAGAAATACTCCACATCGCCCTCTAGAAAGAGATATTCGGCTAATTTAGGCTTTGTAGAGCATTGTTCCTTTCGCACACTACTTGTGTTACGTTTTGCCAGTCGTTCCACAAATGCAGTGAAGTTACATACGTGGAAACGTCGTTTGTATTTCGTGCGGAAGGAACAACGCTCTACAAAGCCGAAATTAGCCGAATGACTCTTTCTATAGGTTGATGTACATTATTTCTTGCCCAGTACTGTAAATGTCTAATCAGTTTATAAGCCGTATTTATAATTAAAAAAACGTCATATGTAAAAGAGTATTTGTATTAAATATATTTTACTAATTTTTATTTTTATTAAACCATATCTGGTAGGTTTATTACAAGTTTTTGGATTGAGTAATTTCTAAACAATAAAATCTAAATTTTTAAAACCCCTGAGCTCAAACTTCGTTATTTGTATCCACAGATATATACGTAACAGCTTGCAGTACTGTTGCAGGTAACATTCCTGATGATGCCGTTGGAGATAGCGTGGGCAGGAACAGTCCAGTGGCTAGCCGGCGACCTCATGTGCCGTGTGATGATGTTTACACGCACTTTCGGCCTGTACCTCTCCAGTTTCGTCCTTATTTGTATCGCAGTTGATAGGTAAGTTACGTTAGTTTTATGTACGATTGTCCTGAGGATAATTTGGAAAAGGATCAAATATTTTGTATAGTGACTCATCACGTGTGTCATCCTACCTACTATGTTTTTAGGAGTCAAAATAAATTATTAATCGTATCTATAATTTTTTTCGCTTATAACTTTATGCCCAACGAGGACAAAGCCGTAATAATAGTAAAGGTAATATTTCAAGCATTCATGTATATTTGTATGCTCTACCCTCTAGTAATGGTCTGGGTGAAAGGGAGTTTGTAAATTTTTATTAAAAGAAAATGTATGTAATCGGGAATATATGACTACAGTTTTTTGTTCTTGTTTATTTGTGTACTATATTCACACAAATATAACGTATTGAGTTTAATGGTAAAGCAAGAAAGTAGGTTAAGCCAGAATAATTATTGCATTGCGTAGGTCATAAAAAAGAAAATCATATAGGAATAGGACAATTTTATTTTATAAAGCCGAAAACTCATTAAGTGTTGTTTACATAGTAACTGATTTTATGGGGTCATTGACTTCACAGAACATCCGAGAACCACCCACTTCCTTTTACTTTTGAATCAAAGGAAACCAGTGGAACCATTACACACTACAGAGTATAAAATGAAATTAAAACGTAACTGGTTGAAATTTGAAGGGCCAATTTATTTGTTAAATTGGTTGTGGGTTAACTTTGAATAAGAGTTATAAAAGTATTTCGACCCCTTAATAATGATTTCTATAATTGTTATATATAAGCAAGTTTAATGCATTACATAAGCATATAGGACGTGGCGATTTGAATTTCATTGGTTGTTAATTTATAGGTATTAGAACAAAGTTAAGGAATTATTTTCAAACACACGCTTTTTGGCGGTGTTATATGCTCATGCCTCGGAGAGCATGTCTAGCCGTCAGTCCCGCTATGATTGTTTATGGCAATTAACTGGAAAGTAAGTTCAACCTTCGCATTCATTTTGCCCTCAGGGATGCGTAGGTAAAATATCCGTCAGATAAAACCGGTTGAACTAGTAGCCAACCCTAAATAATTTTATGAAAAATAAAAGCTACGAATATAATGAGTAAAACGCATATTTCAAGTAGGAACCGAATGAGAGGAAAGCCTAGATCTACGTTTGCCTTAATAGACAATACGATAAAACAGTATTGTTGTTTATCTATTTGTCTATACCTACCTATATTATATAGGCAAAGCCTGACTGCCTTCTTCAACTTGTCTTTTTGTAATTTCAGATACTACGCAATCCTTAAACCCTTGAACGTGACATGGGAGTCACGCGTTCGTAGAGCACTGATAATTTCTTGGGTGTGCGCCGGCCTGGCCAGCTTACCGCAGAGCTTCATCTTCCACTTAGAAGAACATCCTTATGTTAAAGGGTATGTAATATGTTTGGAATCTAAACTCAACTAGTAAACTTACTTATCTTTTTGTATATTTGTTGTATACTCTACTCTGCATGATGGAAAATATAAGCAGAATCCGTGAGTGGCGGTCAACATACTCACAGCAAAAACAATGCAGCATGGTGACCCAGACTGTGGCAGTTACTGACGGAACACGACAGCACGTATGCTATCATTTTGAGTTGGTCTTCTGCAGGAATGCCGTATGTAAGCGTGGCTCTACTACCTTAAAAATAAATACTTATCTAACTTGTAATGTCACAATTCTATTAAAAAAGCCCTCGGGCTACTAGGCTTTAGCAAGCGTGTGTGGTGTTGTAATAGTTATCTATCTATACGAGTAACTGGACTGTTTTTTGAAGTACCTGAACAACTAATGAAACTAACTGAGCTTAACTTAAATAACCTAAATATAAAAATTTTAATTGGTCGGTGACGTAAAAACTGCAACATTTTTATTCTCAGAAATAATGAAGAGTCTCACACCTCACACAACTGCCGCCATTCATTACTTTTTGTCAGTCCAGTTTAATGATTCAGACCGACTTGTCTAGTTTATTAAACTAGACTAGTCATAATATTAAATCATGAATCCTGTGCACGCAATCCTTTTTAGAGATGGTAAACGTGACGATTCAGTACAATTTATTCTTTAGGTACTTACTATACATTTACCAACGCCGCAACGTACAAAATTTTAGCCGATACCAAATAATATTGAGAAGGCTGGGTATATGATAATTTTGGGATTACGTGTTTAGTGAACGCCATTTTGAAATAAACACACACCAACTACCATGTAACATAATGATCACCTGTAACTAAGGTTCAATTTTAATTCATTATCTAAGTCATGTCCGCGTTTCTAGGGTTCAATAAGGTTTATAATTCATTTATATAGTATTACACGTGATAGCTTGTTGAAACAATTAATGTCATGAAACATAAATGAAGTCATAAATGTGCTTTATTTTTTACAGTTTTAATTAATAGCTTTACTCTGTTACAAACTCCATTGGGGTCTGATCACAACATTATGAGTTACGTAGACCACGTTTCTATACTATACAGGAATCCTTGTACTTTCCTATTCCCAATTTTGCTGTGCAACCATTAATTTGAAGTACCTATAGAAGTAGTAATTAATATCATTATTTATTTATTTATTTATTTATTGAATCTTCATGCAATTACATTGCAAAAGGCGGACTTAATGCCATGGGCTTTATCTTCCAGTCAACCATTAGGTGGTGCAGAGCTACGTGTAGTAGGTGTATTTTTGAAGCAAGTGATTATCAACCGGTCCACTACCGGACATAGGCCTGTCCCATTGCACTTTGATCGATTTTGGGGTACACACATCCAGTTCCTGCCAGCTAGTGTTATGTTATACAATATTCAATTCATATTAATTATGGTGACCTACGCAGTTGGGTTTTGAAAATTTCTGAATTATAAATATATAAAAAATTTAATTCCTGTGGCAACTCCCACGAGTTATCAGTTCTACAAAGCAATTGAAGCAGTGACGAGGCGTGTAACATTTTGACTAACTATACCACATCTTCCATCACTGAAAACTCCAAAAATGCGGCTAATAAACAAAACCCTGACTTACTTACTGAAAGAAATACAAATAGAGCAATACAGGCAAGCGGAGGGAGGTAACCAAAGCGTCTTTTCCCAATACAAATACAGTTTGCTGTTTCTAACGAAGGGGGAATCTTCACATCACATTTTTTAGACTCGCATTTAAGAATAAAAAAATGCCTGTCACTACGAACCCACACATTACAACTAAAACTATACATTCACAATTTCACATACACATAAACTTATTGGGTCTTTTATTAATCTGTAAGCCCATTTATGCTTATACTTAGATAGAGAGCAGAGTCTGTGTATAGCTACTCCAACCTTCTATGGAAAAACAAAAATATGAAGCAGCTAATTGCAGTATAAGATGATGAAAGAAAGGGCTCAAACACGTGGTAAAGATAATTGAATTTCTACAGTATGTTTTAATTATAATTTGGGCTTCGAAAAGTTTATTTTAAGTTTAATTAACTTTATGTTATGTTAATTTTACGTTAAAATACAGGTAATTGTATTGCGAGTTCGCAGAAGATTCTCTGTAACATATCTACTTTAATAAAGCCTAAAGATCAGAATTTCAAGGTTAATGAAAACGAAAACTGATAATACTCGCTTTATTTTATTCATCCTGATAGAATTTTCCTTTTTTACACATATAGTGAAGCCACAGTTTTTATTAAATAAAAACTGTTTGATAGTGCAATAAAACTCGGGAATGGCCGTGTCTTTTTGAATAATGTTGATATTAAAATATTGTTGTAAGTTTAGAGAAAGCTTAAATAAGAAAATTGTAATTAGTGAAAAAGGAAAACCCACAGTATGAAAAGAAGGATTTTTATTTCATGTTTTATGTAGTAAAGCCCTTAAAAGACTTTCTCTTCTTCTACGACGATCTTACTAAAACCTCTTTGGAGTATCTAAAATTACAAATTCAAACATGTGTGTGTATAAATCTATAATCTCGTAAATAAAGCTGTATTACCAAAACGCGCATAACTTTCGAATGCCTGCACCAAATTAGATGATTCTTTTTTCTATATGTTTGTTACTGTTCGGACAAGGTTTGTATAGACAATTAAACAGAAACCGGAAGGGTTACATTTTATTTATATAT
>PKRV01000989.1:55346-71733 GCA_003709505.1 Hyphantria cunea | reverse complement strand
ATATATATATATATATATATATATAACCTGTAGAAACCTAAGGCGTGTATAAATTCTAAAACACTTTCGGAAACTTAGGTGTACCGGCACGAAGTTCGCAGGGTCATCTAGTTTATGATAAAATTGAATTAGTAATTGTTGTGAATGAATGCACACAAAGTTTCGCCAGTAATCGATTCAAGTTGATTTGTCTCAGGTACGTTGACCCTTGTCCTTGCACTTTGGCCTTCTTGGACAAACCGTTCAGGTTTTATGGCGTGCTCGAACAAGTAAGATTATTTAAAGAAAATCCCGACTGCGTCAATATTTGTCATCTTTATTAAATCACTTTTTTTAAATATAATATTAAAGTTAAATTTATAATCGTAATCATCGTTAAAAATATTTATTTTAATACCACACGATGTGTTTTGAAAATATAAGTCTTGTGTTAACGATCCAAACGGAATGATTCTCGATCCTTGTCACGCAACCGTTTTTTTGGTGACGGAGTGGAATCTCCGGCTAGACACAGAAACCTGACATATGTGGTGTTTCCACCAAAAACTATCGCAACGGCTTATCTCAGCCACTTTAAGGAGGATACAGATCATGTTTTCCGAGTTCCCCCTTGGGGAAACGCCACTGTCTGTACGGGAATCTAATTATTAAAATGAGCTTAAGCAAATTGTGGAAGAGATTATAATATAGACTAAATCTCTTTATAGCTCAGTACAATCTTGTTTTTAAATTGAGCATCAAATTGAACCCGGCGTTATAACGTTAGATTCAATTTGATTTTCTTAGTACCTGCTGGTACTAGGATGGGTTCGTTGTAAATTCGATATTTTAAATTCATTCCGATAATCATAATTTTGCCTGATAGGTATAGATTACAAAAGAAAGTTATTTAAAATCAGTCTAGTTAACCCTGGCAAAATATGATTTTATAAACCTGACGCTTGGTTAGTATTTTGAAGTGAAAATTAAAATTTCTTTAGCGCGTTGAGCACTTTTTGGTAGGGGAAAATCTTATGACATCGCATCACCTACATACTAATGTATGATGTTATCAATTTTAATTTAAAAATTATGAAATTTCTAACATTGTTAGTTATAAGTTTTCACTGCAATCGGTGGTCCTTATGACTATCATTTTTTTAATGCATGTATCGATTATAAATTTGATAATGAAATGTTCTTAAATTGCTTTCTAATCTTCTAGACCAAACTTGTTTTTTTTTATTTTCATTAAAGGTTTCAGTTATTTTACACAGTCGGATATTTTTTATATTTATTTTTTAATTTACACTTTTTAGTAACGATTATTATAAATTGTATTGAATTAATTTCAATTTAAGTTCTTATGCTGCCAATTTTTATTTTACCGTAATTAAGAGAATACATGCACCACATCTTATCTTCCTAGTTTTTGCTATTCCGAAGAATATATTATTTGGGAGCAGCAACTAGTTTGGTTTTATCTCAATATCATTTTTTTTCATNGACTTTTTGGAGCGACTGGCATTGGATGTAACCCCGAGGGTAAACAGAATTCGAAGGACTTCCTATCCCAAAAAAACTGGCTTTTGCCTGCGGCTCCGCCTGCGTGTATGTCGATTGTACCTCAAGAATCAAAGTAACTCTATATCAAATTTCATTAAAATCGGCGCCAGACCGTTTAGTCTCAAAAGCGTAACAGACAAACAGAAATACAGAGTCACTTTCGAATTTACAATTCTAGTAAAGATTAATAAAACTGAGCCATTCGTAAATCTCAGACATATTTCGATACTACGTATTAGACCAAATGTAACAATGTACGCAATATAAGATACAAATGGACAGGGCCATTGGTGTCTTATTTCTGAATAGTTTTCTTCTTTTGATGATATGGCAACCAGCCGAATCAGCTATTTCTGCCAATGTCAAGTATTTAATGTCTTCAATTCTAAGTCTTCCAAGTCTTCGTCGTGATGGAATTAATGATAAAAAATATAAAAAATGTGTGTGTCTTCTGCAAAAACAAAAAACGATCTCTTTTGAATAGTTTTATATGACCTACAGAACTCACAGAGAGTTACAACAACTCTTATATTATAAATATAAGAACTTTTAGACTCAGGATGAAAAATTGTGGATCTGAGTGTCGTAGGATTGAACTCGCAAATACAGCGCAGTAGAAAATGGCGTGCCAACCGCTCCATCTGTGCAGTCTAACGATTTTCGGTTGAAGGCAGTAAGTTTTTACCTATTAGGTGAATAGTACGGAACTAAAGATTAAAGTTGGCAAAATGTGGTAGCTTTACTGCGTCTGTCTATCCTTTTTCAGATAATACACTGCAGTTTTCATACTATACATATACTTGGTGCTATGTACTTGTATATTTCTAAATATATACAAACATGTTAAAGATAAATTATACCTAGACAAAAAATATATATTCAAAACTGTTATTTATTACAATATATTTTGTCTCGATTTAAAATCGAAGCCACGAGCATCTAGAAACAAAACCAAAGCAGTTAGAACATCTGATGTTTTGCAACCAAACATGTTTATAGATAAATTAATAAGTCTTGATTGTTACAGATACTTCCAGTGTGTTACGTATGGATCATTGCCGACAGAATCCCACGAGTTGGCATACTTCCTAGTCAATATGATTCTCATGTACGTGATCCCACTGATGTCCACATTGTACTGCTCATCAGCAGCTTTGCTCGAGATTATACGAAGAGCAAATCAATCGAATGGTGAGTACTAAAGCACCTACCTACTACAAGGCAACGTAACACACTAACTAGGGTCTACCAACTGAAGAAAAAACTACTGTTACATGATAAAAGTAGCAATAATATTTAGTCTTATTCAAGAGCAATCAGAAACGTATTCTACTTTTCTATTTCTTATATACTTCTATTATATTTTATAATCTAATGAGCTAACTCGACCGAAATGATATCATGGCCTCACAACGAATTTCAATCATTTTTTTCTACATTTTGCCCTAATTGACTGTTAACCGAAGGTCTACTTTCCCCAATAACTCTTAGAGCTTACAAAAAATTGTCTGTGGTGCAGTCACTATAAGAATATAGAGTCGTTTTCTGGTTTGATAATTGTTTTTTTTTGTTACCAGATAAGATGCGTCGCAGCGGCGTAGGAATCTTAGGGCGGGCGCGAGCGCGAACGCTCAAAATGACCGTCACTATAGTTCTAGTCTTCTTTACTTGTTGGTCTCCTTATTATTGTTATTGTTTATGGTAAGCAGATTTAAATTAATTTATGAATTACGAAAAGAAAACAAAGATCGTACTGTACTAAAGAGTGTATTGAACCGTATAACTTTTAAAATATAGTTATCTATTTTCAAATACAAATTCGTTCTAAAGAGTATTTGTTACTGATTAATCTGTGATCGTTACTTTATGAATCTACTAACTGAGCCATTCAACTATGCATCTTTTTATCCTCCATATTATAAAATGGAACCAACTTTATGTTTCCAGGTACTGGATAGACAAGGATTCGTTAAAGAGCCTAGATCCTGCCATCCAGAAGGCGATGTGGTTGTTTTCTTGCACCAACTCATGCGCCAACCCCATCGTGTATGGAGTATTTAACCGCAACCGATGGACGTGGCGAGCAGGTCGGGTGAGTTACTTCGTAAGTCTTACAAAACACTTACTATGTGTGTTTGTAATGTTTTGTAGTTAGAACTATAGCCTCAAAGGGTTCAAAACACACATTTTACCTTACTTTAGAGTAAGTTCAATTCTTACTATTGGGGCAAATAGGGCGCTAATTGGGTACTTTTGGAATGGAAATTAAAGAGAATATTGAAAACGAAATATATGGAGTAGGGAAAAAGAAAAAAAATTGCAACCATAACGAAAGTTGGTGGAAAATAAAAACCGATTTTACTTGAGTTTGATTTCACCGGTTTACCAAAGAGGATTTTAATCATCAATAAAATTTATGATTGTTCGTTATACATTTTATATATATTTTCGTAGCTTTCTGTATGTTATTTTATTATGTTAAAAGCATGTTTGTTTTGTCATAACAAATTATTGATAATACATCGTTTCGAAAATACGAAGGTACATCGTAGGTGACAGCATCTATCTTGATCAGAAAATATTCCTATTTCAAATATCCTTGTAAAAAGAAGCTACATAAGTTTTATTTTTGATATTTCTTTATTATTAATTGGTTTATAGGTATAATAGGAAATTGTTCTTTTCTTAATTAATAAATACCCTGTTATCTTAGCAGCATGTTTCTTAGCTTCATTTTAATAACGTTTTTGTTATATTTATCGCTACGTGGTTAACAAAAAAGACAAGCTAAATGAAAATATTAATAAATTGTAATCAAAAGTGTTTTAAATCTTGCAGAACGTTCGATGTAGAAGTGGAAGCACAAGACGTGGTTCAAGACTACCATACGGTGAATCAATGGAGATATCAGCAGCGACTTTAGCCCGAGCGAGAAACTCACTGACTGGCGACCGAAACGGTAGACGGGACTCGGCGTACAGCACGCAAAACGGAACACAAAAACATTGGAACACAATCAACAACAACCATGTTGATGAGAACGGCATGGTGTAGTCTCGGAGACAGTTCTTAGTTTTAATAATCGTTACGAAATGACTGCTAGACGTCTGAAGGTGCTTAAAATTTTCGGCTTTCAGTTATGGAAATACTTTTTTAAAGATTTGGTCTTCGATACACGTTACGTGAAGAGTGTTTTGATATTATTTGACTCTATTTAATTTTTTTACTCTGTTTTGTGATGTGATACGGTGATGTGCATAAAATAACGAATAACGTTAACGAAGAATGTTATTTTGGTTTTGAAATAGGTGGCCGTTCGTGAAAAAGTTTTAAGTTATTTCTTAATTCTTTAAAATGTAAAAGAAAAAGCTTTAAGAAGGAGTCTTGAAACATATCGGGGATGCGATAGAATTAAGATAGACTACAGTTTGTGAGGTTTGTGCCATGCCTTGAGAATTGATTATAAGTAGTTATTATTGAATATTACGCACTGGTATGTAACATTCCTATCAGTGAGTTAGTTATAATTAGCATTACTCGTTGATAGTTTGAAGATGCTGTATCAGTTGAAATTGTTACTCGTAACGGTTGATTCAGCTCTGTCGTGATTGACAATCCCAATTGATCGGTTTTTCGATACGATTAGGTAATAGTAGCTTTCCAACAATTTAAAACATTCCAATAAGAACACGCTTAAGTTATTACGTATATATTTATTTAATAAGACTGACTGACAGACGATATGTCCTTATTAGGTATTCTATTACCAAACACTAATTGTTATTTTTTTATTTTTTTATTGTTTAGTGGTATAAAATGTACCTTGGCTGTGAGGTGAATGGAGACTCGGCTCTATATGTACATACAAAGAAATGAATTTTTGTACCAAATGTTAATCCTAAGTTCATGCAAGAGCTAATTTTTAATAAAAAAAATCAAAACTACTTGTGTATTATTTCACTACACTACATTAAAACATTGTTTCCACACAAATATTTATTTAAAATAATATCAATTTTCCCTCATAGAATACAATAAATACTTTGTACTGACAATATTCAGTTAGGTGTATAGAATACATAATAAAACACCTTTATTTAAACGGCAAAAATACTGTTATAAACCTCGAGTTTTGTCATAGAATGACGATTTTATATAACAATATCACAATATCGTGATTGTACTGAAATTGATGCCCAATGTTGATTCTTAGACTAGGGATTAAAGTGAGGACTAGAAGCTATTACCAACAATACATCTACATAAATATGGTTGTACAATAACATTTGAATATTAAAAGATCTTACTGATAACCCTTAAACCTAAATTTGGCCACAATTGAATGACTTTCCCTCTGCCGCGGTCGATAAAATAAGTTATTACGAACTGTCGTATTGTAACTAACTCAAACTATGTTATTACTAAGTAAAATAAATTTAGAGAAGACCATTTCACACATTTTTTTTAATAGCAGTATCATCTCATTTGCAACCTCTGAAGTTTTAGATGAGGCGTATATCACTAGAGTGTATATTTACGCAAGTCAACTAACTAAAATACAGAGTAAACTAACATGATAAATAAGAAATAACAGTTATAATTTTTATCGTTTGTAACGATGCTGTCTAGTGATTAATAAATAACTATATATAACGTGACTAAGTTATTTGTATCAACAATTGGAATGCAAACTGTCTTTAACTTTATAGATTTAAGATATGTACTAACAACCTAATATATTACATATATTTGATTTTACCAATACTGCCAACATAAAAACTTTTAATAAATTAATTTGATTTCCTTACATTTATTTTCCGTTTTATCAGCATACTTCATAAACATCTCATTAAATGTTATGTTATTATTAAATTCAAAATAAGCCCATCAAAATATTGGCTTTAATAAAATGTTGATTAGATTTTTTTAAATAACGAAGTAACGAAAATTATTGAAAAGTATCGAATTAGGGATTGAAAATTCTACCTTGATAGTATAAAACAATGTTAAAAATGTAGTATTGGTAAAACTAGCCATACAAACATTACGGCACACCCACAGTACTTATAACACTTATACACGCACTACATACATATCGACAAAAATGTAGACATTCATACAAAAATAGTTAGGATAGTTTATCAGTAGATTTTTTCCAAATATTATCAATGCGTTATAATCGTTGCATTATCCTATATAAGTAGAAATGCTACTAATATAAAATTTACATCTGAATATTTTGTTGCAAAGTTTGTAAAAATTGGCAGAAAATTTTGTAAGAATCGCTAGTCATTTCACAGTTTATAAAAATGTATTCAGAATAATGTTACACATATTCAGCTATTTATACAACAAATAACATTCAACTACATTATAACATTTACAAATTTGCATACATGTGTATCGAGTATTAAAGAAAGTTAAAGATTCTAGACATCTTCACAGTTTCTACGTAAAAGTTACCTAAAATGGCACATTTAGAACACACCGACACATTTTAAGCTCTAACACTTAATAAATTAATGTTTACTCTTTACTAAATAAATACTCTCAAGATATACTTTTAAACAATATTATTATAACACAGTGCATCTTAGATACAAAATAATAATGTTATACAAAATTATTTCAACAAATAGTATTAAATACTACGCACTACTTAAAAATACTAAATGTATCTAATATAATAAAAATAAACAGTTTAAAATATCAGAACTTTGTTATAACGCCATTATAACACTCAAAAATCATACATATCCTCTCAATAATAGTTTAAAATGGAACTTATTCCCCTACAAATAACGTTATAGCTTTTGAACACGGAACAGTTTTTTTTAACTGTTATTTTTAACGTTATTTTGTGACATAGTTTTCTATTACAGTTCTTTCAGATTTAATTTTTCTACGTCGAAATTTATTAACTTCAATACGCCACAAAAATTATATTATTTCTTGATAATTTAATTTGTATTCCTAAAATATAAGAGGTAATTTAGGTTTGAAAGAAAGTAACAACAATGTGCTGTAACACGAATAAATAATTTTGTTTCCATTTCGAATTCACATTTTTCGTGTTCCGTAAAGAACATTCTATATGTTAGATATGTTCCGTGTCTCTTTTATCTGTTAGTTAAATGAGTTCAGTGGTCACCTTTCTCCAACTCGGTGAGTTCTTGCGAAGGCGGTCCATCTCTGTCGTTCGCGACTACGCGAGACTTGTCAATGTCACCTTGAGACAGTGACGTCACAATAATAGCGCCCAAAGCGTCGCATACCACGTTAATTGTTGTACGGAAGCGGTCACTGCAATATACGGGGAATATATTTAATTATATTCGAGCTAAGAGAGAGGATAATAAAGGATACGTCTACTTAATTGCATAAGATTGATAGGGATATTACAATCTAATAGTTTCTAAGAATCTACTAGACTAAACTCGACGCGGCTGTCATTGTATCCAATTGGATCTTTTCTGAGTCGATCCGATTTTAGCCGTCCGATAGCCGGTAATCATTCTTTATAGACCACTATATAGATTATTGTGATGACATTAAATTATTTTCAAATTTAATGTAATGTAGAATTGAATGAACACTACAAATAAAAATTCTTAGTTTTTTTTTATTGTATTTTTGAAAAATACATCCGTTGCAACTATTCCTACATTTTTCTTCTTTCGAGTCTTTTAGCTTGGAAAAAAGACCTTTAAGTGTAATACGATACGGCTTAAATTCAATATGTGGAGCGACTGGGTTCAGAATCTACAACCCTTGGGTTTAGTAGTAGTAATAGTACTTTACTAGGTGATACCGTAGTTCTGTAGCAAGAATATCGTGGGAGAGCCACGCTACGGCACGAATGGACCGGCTCGACTTGAGTGATATCACAGCCTCACAGAAAACCGATACAGCGCTTGCGCTGTATTTCATCGAGTGAGTGAGGAAGCCGAAGGCCCACAACCCTACCCCTCCCTCTATCGCTCTCCTCATCCCCCAAAGGCCGGCAACGCACTTGTGACGCCTCTGGTGTTGCGGGTGTCCATGGGCGGCGGTAATCTTTTCCCATCAGGCGTTACGTCTGTTCATTTGCCTTCTATTTCATAAAAAAGGACTATTGTGGAGCTTTTTAGGTACCCAACTACCCGTAAAGTTTGCCACAGATGTTTGTAAGGTAACCGCGGCCGACAGCTTCATGAACGGATTAGAAAAAAGTCCTCTAACACTTACAGAAGCCAATCGACAGCCAGAATGATGGAGACGTCCTCAGCAGGTAAGTTGACAGTGTCTAACACCATCACCATGGTCACGAGTCCAGCTTGTGGGATACCTGCAGCTCCTATGCTCGCTGCTGTTGCAGTCACACTGGAAATTGGTTGGAAAATAACACTCCTTAATGAATAACCTGACTTAATTGTATTAATCTGTTAGGACTTTACTAGAATTCTAAATTGTCTGTCTGTTCATGTGAAACAATAAATTAAGTTTCCCACAACATAAAAAAAAAACAACCCATAATGTCCCACTGCTGGGCTCGGGTCTCCTCTCAGGAGAGGGTTAAGGCCATACGTCCCCACGCTGGCCAAGTGCGGGTTGGGGACTCCCTCCCACAACATGATTGCGAAAAATCAAAAAGTAAAAAAAAACGAAAGAAAAATGCTCAAAAATAATAATAAAAATAACATTTTGTTATTGAGTTATTTTAAGATATTTAAAAAAAATTAAATTACAAAATATGGTATGGCAGTTATGGTATCGTGTTTGAAATTAAATGGTTTTTTGTAATTAAGTATTTGCATAATTGTTTGTCCTATTTACCGAAGAACATCTCGTATAAATTCATCTGATAATATCTCGGGCTTAGTTGGTCATACTCAGTTTAAATAAATTTGAAAATATGTCATGAGTTCAATTCAAAATTTTAAGCTACAACTGACCTAACAGCAATAATCTTTCCAAAAGACATATCGACTCGTCTAAGCTGAGCTATAAAGATGGCGGCCACCGCTTCGTACAGAGCAGTGCCATCCATGTTGATAGTCGCGCCGATCGGGATCACGAATCGAGTTATGCGTGGATCCAAGCCCATGTCGTCGCAACATCCGATTGTTATTGGCATTGTGGCTGAACTGAAATTATAAACAAATAGGCAGATTAAGAAAGGCAGGGAATTCAAGATAATCGCAACTAATTGTGAAAGTATATAGTCTCGCCCATATATTTGAGTTTCTAATTCTTGTAAAAGGCTAAAAGTACGTAAGATCTCCAAAAATATTTAAACTTGTTCCTGACATTTGTAACTAACAACTACATTTTCACCGTGGGAGAGCCACGCTTCGGCATGAATGGGCCGGCTCGACCGGAGTGATACCACGGCCTCACAGAAAACCGTTGTGAAACAGCGCTTACGCTGTGTTTCATCGAGTGAGGTAGGATACTGGAGGCCCATACCCCAATCCAACGCCCCCTATCCCCCTCACCATCCCCCTTCTCCCCAGGCCGCCATAGTGTGGGTCACCATGCTGCATTGTTCTTTTTCGCATTGAGGATGGTGACCACCACTCTTGGATTCTGCTCATGCTTTCCATCAGGCAGGGCAGAGTCATTTTGGCAGCATGAATATAAAAAAGAAAAACATTTAATTTTCTAGGTAAGCAGATACACTATTAGACAAAATTTTATCATAATGAAGATATAATGATTAAAATAAAATCTTAAAGCATTCATGCAGCAAATCTTTGTACGAATAGCCAATGATAAAACTTAAATTACATTCAGCTTAAATTCCTTTTAATCTAGTTGTCAGGTTAAAACTTACCTAGACGCAGTACCAAAAGCAGTCGCCATGACCTGACCCATTTTCCCAATATATCGGCATGGCAGTTTCTTAGTAGCTAGTATAAATAGAATACTCAAAGTCCCAAAACCATGAAGGAACAATCCCAGTAGAACGGTTACGAAGTACAGACCCAGTCTACCCACGAGGTCGGCGAACGAGTCAATTTCCATAATTTTTGCTGTTACTAAGAAAAACACTCCGAGCGGTGATAACCTGAGAATTTAAGAAGCAATTATTAGGAAGAGTTAAACGAAGAAATAAAAGGCAGTAAGATACCCAAAAGATATGACGTAATTGGTCACTGTCTTTTCATGGTATAACAATTACAATAAGATAAACTGTTACAGGGGTATATATGCATGGCTTTGGACTGCAAGAGAACCCAAAACAATGATTTTTAGATTTTTGTCTGTTATCAGAGAATTTAAGAAGCAATTATTAGGAAGAGTTAAACGAAGAAACAAAAGGCAGTAAGTTACCCAAAAGATATGGCGTAATTGGTCACTGTCTTTACATGGTATAACAATTATAATAAGATAAACTGTTACAGGGGTATATATGCATGGCTTTGGACCGCAAGAGAACCCAAAACAATGATTTTTAGATTTTTGTCTGTTATCAGTATGTTTGTGCACGCTAATCTCAGACACGGCTTTTCAAATCAGGCAAATCGGTTATATTTGAATGCGGTTTTCACTAATGCGTTGTGGTTTGCTCCACTTAATATTTCAACCGATTTATAATTGACCCTTACGCGGGCGGAGCTGCAGGCAAAAATAAGTTCAAAATAGTGCTTTTACTCTGACAGGATATTATAATTATATTTTATATCTTTCAGACTAGGTTCATTCGAGAAAATAGTAACTAGAAATAAAATATAATGTATGTTGAACGCTTATTGCAGAAACGGTTTGGACTCATCAATATTCAATAGAAGATCTGATATTGGCTGCATGGATAACGGAGCCGCGCCGCTGCCGCGGTGAGTGTTGGTTCAAACCCCACTGGGAAGACACTTTGTGTAACCTCCATTGTTGTCCTGAGCCTAGGTATTATTTTGTGTCAGTTTCATGTACGTTTGTAAAGTCCCACGTTACACAAAATAAATACCAAACACGGGTTTTATCTTTAAAAAATCGATTCAGAGGCTGAACAACAAACTTAAATATAAAAAATATTTTTAAGTGTATCTGCGCTCCTGTAAATTATTATATAATAACGTTTTATTAGGATAAACTGCTGTGGTCTAATTATCATTTTTTAGCAAAGAATTTCTCACCATATAACCCATCCAGTAATAATCATCATGGCTTCCGAGAAAGAGTGGAAAAAGTTCTGGAGCGGTCGACTCTGTTCTCCCATCTTACCGAGTGTAATCCCCAAAACAATGCTGAAGCACACCAGTCCCAACACATTACTACCATTTTGGTACTCTCCCTTTATCTCATAAGTTTCCAAAGCGCCTGAAAACAATGGTGATTTTTTATCTAATAGTTTATGTGTGATTATTATTAATAACAATATTCTGGACATCTAACACACAACGCCATCTAGTTCCAAACTAAGCAGAGCTTATGCTATTGTTACTAGACAACTTCCTGAGTGTGGCCGCGGATGGTCGGGACAGGTTTACTCCTCCATCCGCTTCACATGCCAGCCGCGAGGAAGCGACGTACGCGTGTACCGTACTTCGCCTAAATCGAGAGTTTTTAACAACAGAAGGTGAAGTCTTCAGTGCAGACAGGCGCTGGGAGGGGTCTAGATGCCGTAACAAAGCGATTCCCGGATCCCTCCCGTCTCAGGCGCAGAGTGACACACCGTGTGGTTTTAGTCGGTTCTATTCCGACACATTGCATCGCCGCAAATCCCGGTGGGGTGAAGACCATTTGGAGGGAGGGGGGGTAGGGAGAGGTTTAGTTAAAGTGGTTATGGGCAAAACCCTCCATGCGTAAGCAAAATAAGAACCCTAAGTAGTCCCGCTATTACTAGTCATGGTGGCGAGCACAGTAACGGCGGGAGAGGGATTGCTAAGAATCACCAGGTCACGGGAGGCCACCACAACGATTGGCAACTATTAAAAATAAATATTTATAACAATCATCATCATCATCATCATCAAGAACCCATAATGTCCCACTGCTGGGCTCGGGTCTCCTCTCAGGAGAGGGTTAAAGCCATACGTCCCCACGCTGGCCAAGTGCGGGTTGGGGACTGACAAGAATACGGTGTGGCTACGTATCTTGCCGTTGGATGTTTTTAAGCTGCCCGCAGGCCTCTAACTAAGCTTCACGATTGTTATCGTATGATAACTACCGGGACCGACTGCTTAACGTGACCTCCGAATCACGGAGACGCTCATGATAACATGCCACCAGCGGTCACCCATCCAGGTACTGACCGCGCCGTCGTTGTTTACCCTCGGTGAATGTTTCCAATCACCGAGTGCAACTGGGCTACGAACGCCGATTGTACCAAATATATCACAAGTATAAAATTGATAATTTCTCGCCGAAGTTTACTAATAACCTATAAGAATTAGCAGTTTAAATTGAGAAACATTAAAAAAACATCACAGTTTGGGTAAACAATTTGTAAGACGTAATGGTAATTTATGAATGATTTTAAAACAGAAAACAGTTGTAATAACAATCGATTTTACATTTTACGATTAAAAATGTAACTATAACTCACCTTCGCGACTGTTATTGTCTTTTGGATCGTAAACAAGACGAGTGCGGTAGGAGGCGATTGTTGCTTGTGCGATGTTCTCGGGGAACACATTCCTGAAACAAAAAAAATATATAAACGAGGAAGAGAGACATCTCTACAACAAACAACTGACTGAACAATCGAAATAAGGCTTGAATAAACTTGTTTAAGTGTTTAGAAATATCTGATATAGACGTAATTGTTATTTGAATTATTTGAGGTAATTTTAATTCTCAAAATAAAAACAACAATACGAGATTCATGAATAAATTACGATTTAGTCGTATCGTGTAGTTACAGACACTGTCATATATTAAGAATGAAATAGAATCACGTCTTTTGTTTTGAGATAAAGAGTAATTAAATGTTACAACTTTTAAGAATTTGACTTTACTTTTGTCTGACTGCGAAGAAAGGACTTTGATTTTAAAATGTATAATACACTTCCTCTTTCATTTAATGGCCTAAAGGAAATAAGAATATGAAAATTAACAAATGAAATTTTTTAAATGCAAGAAGTACAGATACCAAACGATGGTACCAACGTCTGGGAACGCCGTTTTTGCGACGGTAACACCCGTTATGGAGGACTGGCTTGAGAGGCGTCACAGGCCTTCTCATATCGGCTAACACAGATGATCACTGGAAAAGGATGCTTCGGAGATCACCTGTGTCTGATCCCTAAGGAGCCAACGCCCGAGAGCCACCACTGCAAAGGCCAGAACGTGGACACGGCACTCCACATGCTGGCAGATTTCCCCGGCGTGTGGGGAGCCGAGGCGTGGTCTAGTGGTGGCCATCGGGGCGGGGGGTAGGTACATGCAGCGGAGCGAGAGCGCCTGGAACTCCACCGTTTCTTTCTGCGAGCAAGTTATGCTTGCCAAGGAGACGACGCGACTCGGGCGCCGGAGATCTCAAAACGATCTATGTCCTCCATAAGCGCAAGCCTAAGGGTAACAAACGAGGCCATACGTCACCCTAGCAGAAGCAGGCTTGGGTGGATGCGCGGACATTCCGGAGCGTGCGCGCCTGGGGGATAGTAGCGGGAACATCGGGGTTCCCACGAAGGAGGAAAGGAAGGAGCCATCTACAAACAGTGGGTGGCCCGAGGTACGTCGGGGTTCCAGGGATCTCCTTCTGAGGGTACACCTGGTTCCCCGGCTTCTAGTACCCTATATGGTGTGCGGTTTTTGGTCGGTTCGAGTTCAACATAACCTCCAGTCAGTGGTATACGAGTTGATTTCCGCACAAAAAAAAAGAGATAAGATTACCAACGTTAAATATTTTTTTACAAAATGCATTGAATATAAAACATTTCAATATAAATTATTATTAATAACATATTTTGCATATGTCGTTAAATGTATCTTTTTTACATGAAAGAGATGTACCCGAGTTAATCTCCGTTCAATATTGTGTTTGTACCAAGTTTTTTAAGTCATTGCCCATAGAAAACTACATAAAGAAAATCAAAGATGGGTGACTATTATAGAAAGAAGGACAAATCTCTTAAAGTTATTAAAAACGTGCTTACAATTCAACAATCCATTGAATAGCAGAGGTCAGAGCATTTCCGCCCTACTATTGTACCTTAGGTATTGCTTGAATAGCTATTCAGTTCACTTTAGTCAACGAATTATGATTTTATTGCGCCTTGTTTGTTTATGTGGGTAGTTGTAATGAAAATATTGAATTGAGAGATATCTGCCTAGTTAACTTCGCGCATATACATGACGCATTATAATGTCCTAAGCCCAGCAGTGGGACATTATGGTTTGTTGATGATGATATACATTACGCATCATTCTAAAATTTCCTTATGCAATAACCACAGCTAAATAAATTTTAGGCTTCTAAATATTTTCGAAGGTTTACTTTTGTGTTGTTTTCAAATGCTCAATTAATATATATCTTAAACTTTTGTAGTTATTTGACTACCATGTAAGGTAACATTCCATTAAGGTACTGCACGCCACTTCAATCGATTATCAGTTTTTTTTTGCACTTGTTGACTTGAAATAGCAACTTGCACTACCAGTACGTGTACTGCAAATGCAAGTTTCAATGCAAGTACTATATAGGAATAGGTTGTTCCCGTGGATAATATTACTGCCTCGGAGGCGCAGTGGTAGCATACGCGACTGCTGTGCTTTAGGTCTCGGGTTCAATTCCCGAGTTGGAGCAAATGTTTATATGATCTGTTTCGGGTGTTTTCTATGTATAATGTGTATGCATTTACAAAAAAAAGATGATGATGGCTAGATGGCGTGGTGTGGTAAGTGTCCGGAGTATTGATACATTATTTATTTATTATAAAGTTATTGAGTGAGTATTTAAGAAGTAAGTGGTTTTTTGGAACCGAGAAACAATACAACAAAATTAAGTGATAATATTTTTGTACAATTAACCACGACGAATAATTAGAATTGAAATAAATAGACTTGTGCATATACAATTTTAAATTATAGTATTGCTTATAGCTTGAGGTCACGGATTCGATTCTCGAGTCGAACTAAATTTTTGTGAAATCTACAAATATTTGCTTCGGAGTTTGGGTCTTTTCTTATGTATAAAATGTACGTAAAATATTTACAAAAAGAAATTGTATTGATATATATCTAATTATATCAGTTGTCTAATACCCATAATACAAGTTGTGCTTAGTTTAGGACTAGATGGCGTTGTGTATTAGATGTCCGTAATAATTATTTATTTATATAATAATTAATTTTAATCCTACGAATCAAAAACCAACGTCCATAAAAAGAATGAACATCTCTGTTGTTCTATTAATGAATAAGAATCTTCATCGGTACAAGCCTTTTCAAAAGAACAAAATTGGAATAAGGAAGTCCCGCCCCCTCGCTACCCATTTTCTCCTAAACTTAATAAAATATGTCCTGGTACTGTTAGTAAATATTCGAATGTCGTTAAAGTCAGGACACCTGACGCTCCCGACAATCACTTGCGTGCTCCATCAGTGTCTTATTTGATTAACACCAAGGTTAGGGCTGACAGCTTCGAACAAGTTGACAGGTTCACAACAAGAATGATGCTCTTATGAATAGTTCTTACTGTTATTATTGTTTTTAGGAAACGTATTTTTTATAATTATATTAGATACACTCGAATTATAAAAGTACCTCAAGGCTTTCTTACCCCACGCTTAACAGAGCACATATAATTACAAGTGAAATATACATAAACAATATAATAAGAACAATAACAAGCCACGCCCCTAACCAGACCATCTAACTGTGTATGTGTGTGTGTGTGTGTGTGTGTGTGTGTGTGTGT
>PKRV01000989.1:0-53581 GCA_003709505.1 Hyphantria cunea | reverse complement strand
TAATAATTATTTATTTATATAATAATTAATTTTAATCCTACGAATCAAAAACCAACGTCCATAAAAAGAATGAACATCTCTGTTGTTCTATTAATGAATAAGAATCTTCATCGGTACAAGCCTTTTCAAAAGAACAAAATTGGAATAAGGAAGTCCCGCCCCCTCGCTACCCATTTTCTCCTAAACTTAATAAAATATGTCCTGGTACTGTTAGTAAATATTCGAATGTCGTTAAAGTCAGGACACCTGACGCTCCCGACAATCACTTGCGTGCTCCATCAGTGTCTTATTTGATTAACACCAAGGTTAGGGCTGACAGCTTCGAACAAGTTGACAGGTTCACAACAAGAATGATGCTCTTATGAATAGTTCTTACTGTTATTATTGTTTTTAGGAAACGTATTTTTTATAATTATATTAGATACACTCGAATTATAAAAGTACCTCAAGGCTTTCTTACCCCACGCTTAACAGAGCACATATAATTACAAGTGAAATATACATAAACAATATAATAAGAACAATAACAAGCCACGCCCCTAACCAGACCATCTAACTGTGTATGTGTGTGTGTGTGTGTGTGTGTGTGTGTGTGTGTGTCAACAATTCAACAAAATATCCCTAGGGTAACAAGTAAAGTTAACAAATTGATAATCATGCTAAGTAATTCATACACCACACCTTCTTAGTTATAAATATATGAAATGTTCCAAATATATGAAATGTTCCACCAAATACATGAAATGTTTATCAAGAATTAAAATTTCAGTCATTAAAAATTACTATGTGTAACGTTAATGAGTAAACTTTAAAATAGTTATTTACCTAATATTTATCATTATCATATTTAATAGTCCGCTGCTAAACGTAGGCATCTGTTTCGTAAGAAGATTATAGTATTTTACAATTATAGATAAAGTTCTATTTATTTGTTAAATACGTTTAATTAATGGCAAGCCAACCATTTCAAATCATTGAAGATAGATTTGTTGTTTCACCGAGTGAGTGAGGATACCGGAGGCCCATACTCCAACCCCTCCCTCCATCCCCCAAAGGCCAGCAACGCATTTGTGTCGCCTCTGTTTTTGCGGGTGTCCATGGGCGGCGGTAATGCGTTTGCTCATTTGCCACCTTTTCCATAAAAAAGAAAAATTAATTTCCAATTAAAAACAAACAACTGCCATTATATTTTTTTACGACTTTTACTATTATAATAAATTGTTGTTCAAAGTTGTTTACACAATATATTTATCATTTCTGAGAATGTTTTATCATTATTCATTATGTTTATCGGATACAAAAAGCCAGTACAATATTTCTAAATCTATTTTTAATGATTTGAAATGATGGGCTTGCCATTAACAATATTGGAGGCATCTTCATTTAAAATCTTTACTTAAAATGTAATTAATCTTTAACGTTATCCGGATTGATTAAATGTAGGTGTAAGCAACGACGACGCCGTCAGTACCTGAATGGGTGACCGCTGATGGCATGTTACCATGAGCGTCTCCGTAATTCGGAGGTCACGTTAAGCAGTCGGTCCCGGTTGTTTTCCTATGATAACAGTCGTAAAACTCAGATGGAGGCCTTTAGGCGGCTTAAAAACATCCAACGGTAGGATTATGTAGCCACAACGTAATCTTGCTAATCCCCAAACCGCATTTGGCCAGCGTGGGGACGTATGGCATTAACCCTCTCCTGAAAGGAGACCCGAGCCCAGCACTGGGACATTATGGGTTGATGAAGGTGTAAAGATCATCATCAGACGGTGCCCGCTTCGGTGTGGGCAAGCGCGGGGAGTGATCCGGATGGCGTAAGAAAGCCACACGTAAAAAAAAAGATGTAAAGATCATCAAAGCTTCTAAAAAGTGTTATCCTTATTTTTGTTGGTTTATTTAGCTTTAGTTAATGTGAAATATTTATTCGCAATTTAGTGTTACTGATTTACTTAGTTTTTTTGTAGTATATACGGATCTGATAACTTTGTCACACTTTTTACTATATATACGAAAACGAATTTGCGTTAAAATTTGTATACTAGGCACTATAAATTTTTTAAATGAATTTATTTATATCGATCACTTTTGGAGCTATAGTGAACAGCGCCATCTAGCGAAATTATATAGGTGGACAGCTTTTTATGTATGCAAGTAGTCCATGATTATAATTTTCTATACAAATATATAAAAGTGGAGTGTCTGTTGTTTTCTGTCTGTCGGTTACGTTTTCAAGGCTAAACGGCTGCACCGATTTTAATGAAATTTGGCATGGAGATACTCAAATTCTTGAGGAAAATACAAAAAATCGGTTAAAAGGAGACAAAGTCACCAGTATTTTTTTAGTTATTTCTTTCGTGAAAATGTGATCATCAAAAACTGTAAACGTCAATCATTTAAAATCAAAAAACTTCGTGAAAACTGAGATGTTTGTTTGTTTGGCTAATCTCGGAAACTACATTTTTAAATTTAAAAAATATATTAAGTCTTGAATATCCTATTTCTAGGTACTCTATAGGTTATATAACAGCACGCTGCCACCAATAAGTTTTAAATCTCATTAAAAGTGTTACAAAACCATGGGAATTTCTTCTGAGGGACGGCTAAAGTTGCACTCCAATATTACTAGGTTTTGGTAGGTCAGAGCGTTTTGCTGAAAAAAGGGCCATCCATTTCTTCACAGAAATGACTTATACAAACTTTTTATGTATTCTTTAAGTTCGAATAAATATTTTTAGTACATTTAAGTAAATAAATAAATAAATATTTTCGGACATTTTAACACACAACGCCATCTACTCCCAAACTAAGCAGAGCTTGTACTATGGGTACTAGACAACTGATATTATTACATTTATATATATATACATTTTTTAGTAAATACATACATATTATAAACAGAAAATACCCAAACTCCGAAACAAATATTTGCAGATCATACAAACATTTGGTTCGACCCAGGATTCGAACCTGACACCTCATGAACAGCAGTCGCGTACGCCACCACTGCGCCACCGAAGCATTCATCAGTAGTTATAATGTTAACCAGGTTTACGTACGTTTCAGAGGAACAAAATATTGTTAGAGGTAAATTAAATGTTCAAAGTAAACACAAAAACTGGAAGTCTGAATTCGTTCAGTCACAATGTTTTATTCGAAAATTATTTATGACTTTATACCCTTCTTAACCACCTATCCTTTTTCCACGCTCATTCCTTTTTAACAATACATCCATTAAATAAAGTATAGCCATGAAATCTAATAATCGCAATTGCATTAGGAAGGCCCGTTAAAAGGTTTTATAGAAGGATAACGGCCTAAGTGCTCTCGCCTTGTTGGTTTTTCGTACGCGATCGTGATGTCTTGGGTTGGATTTCGAAGCAGCTGTGTTTTCCTAGGGAGTAACTCGAATTATATACAAAAATTTTTAGGAAATACGAGAACGGCCTTCTCCACAATCGGATCCTTTAAATCAATCAGAAAAAAACAAACCTTTATTCAGACTACAGATAACTACATTTAGTGAACAATTCAGAACAACCTAAAAGTGACAGCATTCGTGCTGTTGTGTTTCGTTGATGAGTGCAAGACCGGAGGCCTAATGATGCAGAAGCATTTTCATAGGCCGCCATAGAGTGGTCACCATGCTGCATTGTTGTGTCTGCATTCGCAATGAATATGGTGAAGTACTCTTGGATTCTGTTCATGTTTTTTATCAGAGTCACTTTGGTAGGCCCATACATAAGAAAAAAAAATAGTATTAGACGTTAGATGTAGACTTATCAAGACTATTATTTCTGCGAGTATTTTAGAATTTCTGAAGAATTGGGTTCTCATATTAAAAGACACAAGTTCAAATACAACAGTAATTGACTGAAAAACTTAATTGTTTCAAAAATATTGTACCTTCCTACTGATAGACTTGTTTATCCCTCGGTACAAAAATGAGCAATAATCTTGATAAATTAAAGCAGACGTGTGGTGACAGCCCTAATGAAAGATATATAGGGCGTGACAATAAGGTCGAATGAAGAGTGACGAGCGGGAACTCGCGCCCGCGCCACTTCACTTCGACACCGCGTGCGAAGTGCAATTGACAATTACCTTTGTCGCATATTTCAACACACGCACACACATGACAGGTGTTTGTCGAGGATAATATTGACCATAGGTACATATCTCGTAATAAAATTATTTTAATTTCGACATAAAAGGTCAGTATAAAGGTTGACTGTAATGTAATTTTATGGTGTTCTGGTCGAAAGTTGAATAAGAAATCTGCTAATTGTAGTAATATTTACTAATATCTTTCTTGACTTTCATTAGATGAAAAGCAAATCAAAATGACTGAATTTTCAACGAATTTCTATAGCGAAATTTACTTTTAAGTTCGATATTCAGACCAATTGAGTTATTTGAATCGATTTTAAATGCGGGTCCTATCACGGGTTTCGTATTCGATTGTCTGTTACACTGCCTTCAAAACAAATAAAAATATGCTGTAAATCGTTTATAACAGAAAACGATAGCATATTTTAAACTATTATCTCTGTCTTCATAACGATTGTGCCGTAATAGAAATAGCCGCCAAAAGAGGCCGAAATACTACGGGAAAATTAGCGGCATTCATTGATATGCGAATGACAGCGACGGCGATACTCGTTACACCGCCTGCACCAGGATTTCTCGGAAAAACGTCTTTAAGGGTCGAAACAAACTTACGTTGAGGCCTCTTTGGAAAAGGTCTAAAATTGAGGTAGACTTAATTTAGTCCCATTTAACCCTACAAATACACAAAACTATCGTGGGTCGTATGTGCTCGTTTTGAAGACACTCCCCTATCTGCCTCAGCCAATATTGGAATACTTGGTGTCGACATATCGAGCAAAGTCTAGTTTCGAGGCCATTTAGAGAGTAAGGCCAAATTGGCCTCGAAGAAGTTTATTAGATCGAGACAGTATTTCACTCCGGCCCACCGCGTTTTACTATATAACGTGCAGATCCGGCCTCACATGGAATACTGTCCCCATCTTTGAGCGAGGGTACCCCAATACCAGCTCCTCACCTTGAACCTCATTCAACGGAGAGTGATTAGAATCCTCGATTCCTAAGAACTTTCAATTCGGCTAGCCTCTTTGGCACTGCGTAGAGTTGTGGCTTCGCTGTGCATCTTCTACCGCATTTACTATGGGGAGTGCTCCGAGGAATTGTTCGCACTGATTCCTGCCGCCTCTTTCCGTCATCGTCCTAAGCGACAGAAGTTTCATTCCCATCATTTAGATGGTTAGCACTCCACAACCGTATGCTTTTATACAGCTTTTATATATCATAAAATATAAGTAAAATACATTTTCCATCTTGTATCCATGGAGACTTATATCAATTATTGGTAACTTTATATCAATTAGGTATGAAATCAAAACGACTATTAATAAGTAAGCCAATACTTCACAACTTTTTTCAAGTAAATCAAAGCCTTCTAAGAAATATTGATGTTAATTTAATGATTACTGACGAATCCAAGTCTCAACTTTCCCAATAATTTTGGCCATTAAAAGTCTAAAGAAATTTAATATTAAGTTACAAGAGTACATTATCGCGGGAATGAAACGATTTCCTATTACGAATAATTTTGTTACAACTTTTTTCGAGCCTTAAGTTAGCACAAAGTTAAAAGTGTCTTTGTGAGAAAGAGAGTTTAGATTTTCACATTAACTGTAGTTATTAATGGTCATCTCTGTTAGGAAAACTTCAATATACTTACCATCTGACAAGGCTGATAATAAGGTCGAGAATAGTGTGTCTAATTTTAATACTGTTAGTCCCCTTCGTATATAAAAACTTAATACAACACTATTTTTGGTCATTTTGGTTTATACTTCGTGGCTATTATAACTAAGACAAAAAGGTTAAATTGGTTTAAAAGTGATCGATTATTTTTTTGAACATGTCTTTGAATTGTGATTTTACAATTAATGGTGCTATTTGTAATCAATAAATGTTCCAATGAGAAAAGAAAGTGGTACCCTCAAAGCAAAAGTTGGAATTCATGTAACAGTGTTCCCTTTTTAAGTGCATAAAAGCTATGTATGCTTTAACAAAAAATGTTATGTTTTATTGTCATCATCAATGGCATTTAATAGAACACTGATCACCATAGACCACTTCTTAGAAAAGCAGTTTTGGCCTACTGTATGACGGACGGTGTTTATTAACCACCACATGAGCAGCAATATTGAGAAAAGTTCAGGAATATCTACCTTAATACGTGAAGCAAAAGCTTTGCATTCCTTTTTACGAAAATTATGCGAACTGGAGAGTGTGAAATTGAGTGCTAAAAATATGAATTAATGTCAAATTGTGACCACTGGGTGAATACTACTTTATTTTAATTCAAACAATTACAAACTTGGAGAAAATATAACCTCATTCTACTCGAACAGTAGAGAGCTGATCCGGTGCTGTTAACAAAACAACTCCACATACCTGGTAACTTCCTAATTGTGGTCAACATTTAATCCACATTATGAAATCACTCGCATCATATCACTATGCAAATTCATGTCAGGTCAGGGCGGATGGCAAAATTAACACCAACATACCACCTATTAAGCGCATTTATTTCATCATTTGGCGTCATGTAATATGAATCGTATGACGCCATTCAATTATTGTAGTGTGGTTTTATCCAGTTTAACTCCAATAAAAACATATTAGGATTACTATTAATGAATTATAATAAAA
Organism: Hyphantria cunea; assembly: GCA_003709505.1. Taxonomy (NCBI): domain Eukaryota; kingdom Metazoa; phylum Arthropoda; class Insecta; order Lepidoptera; family Erebidae; genus Hyphantria; species Hyphantria cunea. The sequence goes on along the minus strand of PKRV01000989.1, from coordinate 46,838 downwards.
ATAAATAACACATCTCATATACGGCAGTCTGATCCCAGAGTAACCAGAATCCGGGCTATGAATTATCTATCCAACTAATTTTGTGTGTTTTCCTGGCATATCTAAGATAGAACAGTTAATATCGCGAATAAATCAATAGGAGCTGAGCATGATTGAAAAGAGAGGTAGACGAAGCGGCGTAGATCTACTTATGTACCTGTGGCGAATTCTAAATACAACGCAGAAAACAGACACACTACGGCGCCATCTACCGACGATACGTCGAACTACGGAGCAACGAAGAAAACTAAGAAACTACCAATCCTGAATCGTGCAATAGGAGTTCTCGCGCCGATTTACATATATACGCTTTACATGTATAAGTTGTATAACTTCCCAACATCAATCGTTGGGTAGTGACCCACATGGCGTGATCACCTCGCCTGGCCGGAGGATCCTCCCTTTGTGTTGGAGGGATATGTCACACCCGTTCCTCCACATACCTATATATTTCTCAGATACAGAAATAGTATGTAGTAATAATTATAGATCAAAACCTCCTTAATAAGATCAGGTCCAGGAGTCCAGGAAGTGTGTTTTTTTTATCTTACAAACTTTTGTGCGACTTCGCCCGCTTGTATGTCTGTTACCGCGATAAAGAGTAGGCTATGTCCTTCTTCAAGAATCAAAGCTTCTCCATTCCATTGTGATGCAGCCGCTTAGCGAGTAATAGACTGACAAATATAGTTGAGAATTACAAAAAAACGACTTGAATATCTATAAGCACGCGTCTGCACCGAAAACGTTGTATAATATACTCGATCTAAAAAAGGGTAATATATGTTGTAATATAAAATTTGTTCCAAAATGGCTTGATGAAATAAACAGCTTTTCCATTTCGCGTAGGTAAGTAAAGAAGCGTGTTCTCTATAATTGAATTTCACCACGAAAATATCGTCATGGAAATAGCAAATATAGTACTTACTTTCATCAATTCCGTTTTTAGACGAATACATATTGAAGAATGTCTTTATAAATAAAAATAAATTGCTGAAATGTATGTACGCGCTTAACTTTCGATTGACTTCGTCAAATTGGACAATTAGTTTTTTATATATTCATTATTATGAAGACAATGTTTGTGTAGAAGAAAATTAAAAGATAACCGGAAAAGTATTTTTCTTTTGTCCGCGACTGTTCACTGCCTGGGGAAGTTGAAGAGGGCGTAATTGCTAAAAAAAATTTGTTAGAAATTCAGAAAATATCATCCAAAATCATCATAAATAGCCTTTGAGAATCCAATTCCTAAGATATGAGGTTTTGGTATCATAATATAAGAATAAGAAGATAAACGTTTCGGGCATGACATGACACACAACGCCATCTAGCCCAAAACGTTTCTTTTTCTTTCTTTTTTAAAAAGACAACTCCCGCATTAGAAATAAACATTCCTGTGCTACGGGGATCTTTACAAACATACATGAAACAACAAAGTATACCCAGACTAAGAACAACAATTTATGGATCACACAAAGTATTGCCCCATGTAGGATTTGAACCCACAACACTTGGCGCAGTAGGAAGCGGTGTGGTCGACCACAGAAACCACTAGGCTAATCGTGTAGTCAACTACTCAAACTAAGCAGAGCTCGTACTATGGCTAGTAGACAACTGATATAAATCAAAGCTTTTAATATATATTGGTAGAACCTAATTGCGACTGTATGAGTGTTACAATTTTAAGACAATGTATGTTATTTTGAAACTATTTGTGTTGTCTTTATCTAGAAAACCATTTATGAAACAAAAGTGACTACATTCAAAGGAATGAAATCCCTTCTATATCACAAACGGTTTCACGTAACATATTTTTTTTCTGTTACGTAGAAATCTATTACGTATGTACATTACATAAAGACCAGTGATGTAATATTAAAAAGACATATACCTGTTGTGAAATTTTAGACACAACTCATGCCAAAAAGTAGCAATATTTATTTATTTTTTATTTTAAAACTTTATACACTACTATACTACATCGGCTGACTTAATGCCCAGAGCATTCTCTTCCCGTCAACCTTCGGGTGGTGTACATACATTTATAAATATACACAAATATATAATAGATTATAAAACGTATTTTCATGGTTATTAATAATATGATTATCTAATGAAGCCTTTAGACGCTTAAACCTGAACCAACAGTCAATGAATGAACGGCTGTGTTTTCTTCTTAACGAATTGAGAGCAAACGAGCAGATGTATCACCTGATGGTAAGCTATTACCGCCGCCCATGAACACATCAGAGGCATCACAAGTGCGTAGCCGACGTTGTTTTGGAGTGTGTGCTATCAAACAATGTTCTATCAACAACTTTTTGCCAAGGCTAATCACACATTAGGTTTATATAAAATCCACTTGTTTCATACAAATGTTGTCCAGGCATCGAAATTACCTACAATATATTTATTTAGTTATTCGTATCCTTTAAGCGGGGCGTGAAGAAATATCTCACTAGGCAGCCATAGCGTGGCCATCAACTTACTGCATTTCCCACAGGTTTTTACTGCGTAATCGTTCTTATCGCTCAAGCGCTTACACAGTTTTAACAATCAAATGGAAAGAAAGGCGAATAGAAAGATATAATCTTTTATTTTATACATAGGTTAACAACAAAAAAAGAAAAGTAAGCAATCATGAAAAAAAAGAAGAAGATTATAAAAATTAAGAGTGTTGCATTCAACGTGCGTTAATGCGATCGAATCCTGGCGCTGGTTTCGGACTGGAATCCATGTGTGTTTCATCAATCATCATCAACAACCCATAATGTCTCACTGCTGGGCTCGGGTCTCCTCTCAGGAGAGGGTTAAGGCCATACGTCCCCACGCTGGCCAAATGCGGATTGGGGACTGGCAAGACTACGCTGTGGCTACGTAATCTAGCCGTGGGATGTTTTTAAGCCGCCCAAAGGCCTCCAAATAGGCTTCACGACTGTTATCCTGTGATAACAACCGGGACCGACTGCTTAACGTGACCTCCGAATCACTGTGTGTTTGAGTGATTGTAATTGCCTATGTATCTATGTATATGTAGTCCTAATTACAAATTATTTAATAATAATATTTTATAACGAATGAGAACGTCGTTTAGGAAAGCTTCAAGAATTTCGGTAAATAAAACAAGCATTCAAGGTAAACATTAGTTCAATTTTCCGTTCCGAATTTCATTAAATATAAATAAGTATGTCTTTATTCGTTCACTTATCACAGTTGAATTTTTGAAAAAATAAACATGTTTCTCTATCATTCGATGTCTTTTTAAGGAGTTTGACCCTAATTATCATAATATATCGCTGTATACATTTACCTTCTTCTATTGAAATATTACATTGCCCTCAATTTACTTTGTTTATGATATTACCTTAAATAAAATTTATTTTCAATATCCTTCACAAAATAAATACTTTCCTACCTCTAATGGTTCACATTTTATTTGATATCAGATTTCTGTGCTAATAATATTTGATATAGATGAGTTCAGTTCAGTGTTGACAGGCTTCAAAATATCAACTTTTTTGTTATGTAAGGTAAATTTCTAAAAATAATTTTATAAAAGTATATCAGTTAAGTTACTAAGATATAACACAAATTAAACTCATACTATAAACAGAGATATATGTTATGAAACCCAAAACAGTCTATACACGAATTAAAGTATTCAAAAGCAATATAAATCTATGAAACACATTTTTAACATTTCCCAACCCATTGTCGGTTTAGTTAAAGCTAAATCTGAACTTACCTTATCAAATCCAGCAATGTATCCGACGTCAGTGTATCTTTAACAATGACCTTAGTTGCATTAGGCTGCGTGTAGTGCTCACTGGATTTGCCCGGCTTGATGGTGGTGACCAGCGCGATACCCAACATCACCGCGCAAACTGTTGTCGTCATATAATATATAATAGCTCGAAGACCAACCCTGGAAAAATGTACGTGACACATCGGATCTCAAGGGAATTATTGATTTTATACCTAAACAGGAACGGCATAAACTGAAGTCGTGGCAACGTTATAACAAGTAATGAATTATTTAAAAAAAACCCGACTGCGTATCTTTATTTTATTATTTTTTTAATCTTGATATACCTATTGTCGCTCTCACGACAAGCCGCTTAGGCTCTAGAGCGTACTAAAGAAATCTACGTACATACTCGTACTCGTACATTCATACATACACTCGATAAACATAACCCTCCTATCGCAGTTGGGTAAAATAGTCGCATTGATTGATATTAAAGAGTTAAAAACTAAAGTAAATGGATTACTGATTGGGCTGTGATCAAACACGGAAATACATCCTTGAATAGCGCTATTTATCTGAAAAAAAAATTTTGCTACTAAATAAATTAATAAAAGATAGGTATATTTCAGTTGGAAAACAAAATAAAAAGATGATTAAAACATCTAAATAAAAATAACTCTAATTGGATAAAAGTGATAAAGTAAAGACATATTTACTTCACTGCTTACGATTTCTGGGTAATAAATAAAAAATAATTATTTTGTTTTCAATCATACTCTTGAATACCCGTGCATACCTCTTTTTACATGAGGCTTTTAGTACAATTCCGATTGCAGTCACGAATATTAAAAAAAAAGTTTAGGCATTAAAAAAAATTAACTCACTTGCCAGAAAGACTGAGATCCAGAGAACCAATAGCAGAAACAATTGAAGAAACCAACAGAGGCACTATCAAGCACTTCAGCATTCTCAGAAACAGCTCCCCAGGATACTGAAAGTACATGACGTCACGTTTGGACCATTGATGACCAGATGCCCGAAGACCACAACCCAGTAGAGTGCCAGACAGCACGCCTACAACTGTCAGGATGGTGAGGAGGTTATCGGTCATGAAGCCTAGGCAACGGTTTCTTCGGATTTGCAGCGGCATTTTGTAGGGCTAGTGTTTCTGTAAAAAAGAAAGAGAATATAAGATAGTGTTACAACAAGTATATTAAAACTTGTTTACGATCATGAGCTTATGACAGTATTGTTTTTTTAGCATAAAGTGTTAATTTGTAAGTCCTGAGTGTAATTACTTCTAGTATCAGAGTATTATTATTTTTGGGACAGAGTTAGTGAAGGTGTAAGATATGATACTGTGTGTATGTACCAGTGCTCAGTCTTTTAATAAATTTATGTAAAAATACCATTAAGCTCACTACTATGTAAATCTTGTTTTTTGTTAAATATTTCTCATGAAGTGAAATTTGTTATTAATTTCTTTTGAGAAAAATAAAGTTCTATAACCATAAAAAACCAATTCTGACATCTACCACACAATCCGAACTTCAAACGCATCAGTCGCATACGGTACCAATTCGCAACCGAGGCAATTACAAAAACGTTGTTATATTCTTTGATAATTTCACATCTTTTTCTGCTCAAATACTCTCAATCACTTTCAAATTACTCTCAATTCTTGTCATCTTGAATTCCTAACGTATTTATTTCATTATGTATGCCTTTCTGGAAATACAGTTTGTAATGATACATTTAATTAAAGCAGCATATATGAAATATGTTTACTTGTACTCTCAATACTTTTTCACAATCTTAGGTGTGTAAAAAACCGGCTTAGTGAGAGTCAGACTCGCGCATAGAGGGTTTCGTACAAATTTGTAGGTATATTATATGATGTAACTATAAATTCACGCTTTACGTAATTATTCCTTTATCTGTGTTGTTAAATTAATAAGACGTTAGTTGCTTTGTATCAAATTTCAGGATTCTGAGTTCACGGGAAGTACCTAGTAGGTTTTGATTCCCTTGCGAGTTTGAAAATTTGCATCATAAACAGCTGTATCTTTTGATTGCGTTGGCTTAGTAGTTTTAAATTGAAATTCAAAATCTTATTCAATTAAGACAATTAATTAACATTAAATTGAAGCTATTGTGAAAAATCGTAGATCAACACAAACACCACAGCATGCACTGAATTGTCAAGTTAAATTAGGTGAAAATACCAAAATCTATCGTGTCGATCTATAACTTTCAGTCTCCAAAGCGCCTAGAGCCTTATGAGAAGAATACTGGAAACAAAAAGAAGAATACTGATACAAGGTTTGATTTTTTCACAGCTCTAAGGAACTCCAAGGAAAATACCTGGGTATTTGATATGAATTTCAGTTTTATACCTCCACGCGATCCTGACAGACTGACACCAGTGTAGTTGAGTTTGAGCTACAGTGCGAGAAATATTGAAGCGATATCAGTGATTAACCCAACGACCTCGGCGACAATTAAGGACTGTTATTCGAAGTGATATTGTGATTTTAAGATTGTCTTCAATAAAGTGTATTTTACGCGTCAGGTTTATTTCTCAAACCATCAAAACCCAACACGTAAAAATACTTTAGACGATGTCAAAGAAAATAAGGAATGACTTCAGGTTGTCCATGTTTTTATAAAACACCTTTCAAAATAAATCGGCTCAAACTAATAGATATTTAAACAAGACAATATCATCTTACAAAACACAGTACCTTTCAAATAAAATCAGTTAAAATTAACAGACATTTAAACAAGACAATATCATCTTTTTATCATACAATAATTTTATTTATCCTGTTCAGGATTAGGCACTTTTTCCATTATTAGAAGAAGAAATACACTCGCACATGCACACTCTAGAGAATTTTTTTCGCCCTATCCTTAAACCATTTATAGAATAATATTTTTTGCGTATCAGCACTATTTTAGTACGAACAAAACATTTTGTACATACTCTGCTTCTTGCTCAGATTCTGTTCATTACAGGATATAACTTAAAACGAGATTTATATTAGTCATTCAGTATTCGATTATTTTATGTTAAGAAAAATGAGGTACAAATATAAAAAATCTTAGAACATCGCCTAAAAACATATTTTCATCAAAAAAGTTTGATCCTTAAAACAATGAATCCTACAGAAAACAAATCTCGTGGTCACTATATAGGGATATGCTAGATTCTTCAGTTAATATTAGACTTGGATTTTGGCAGACACGTCAGACTATTATTGTGGTCGACTACCGACCACGTGGACGATTAAAACTTTTATATCGAACGATACTTCAATGGTTAATGAGTTATTATTGATCTGGTTTCCTTCTTCACTACGATACAACTTATTAATCACTGCGTTTCATAATTAATTTATATTTAAAAGTCCACTTTAGTTTGATTTTAATGGAATGTATATATCAAATGCTGCCTCGTTGGTCTTGTGGTTAGCGTAAGCGACTGCGGATCAAATGGTCTCGGGTTCGATTTCCGATTCGGGCTGCTGTTGGGTTTTTCGTACAAGGAATTCTTAATAGCAACCCGGAGTATGGAATATGGTGGTGTTTCCCGCCCGGGCCTCGGAGAGCACGTTAAGCCGCCGGTCCCAGTTGTCATGAACATCTACGGCAATCGTTATTGGGAAGTCAGTGCCCTTCAAATATACTGACAACTAAAAGCCAACTAAAAACTGATATTCAGCTAAAACTAGTTGAACTAGTTGCCGACCCCAAATATTGTAGTAGTAATAAAGGCTAGGAAGATGATGATATATAAAATCTAGCATGCAAACGTATCACTTAAATTAATATCGATTATATGAAAATTTTATGTTTATAAACAAAATAATGCACTTTACACGTTTCAGGTTTTACTAATTATACCCAACCGGCCCCAACCACAGGCTACTTTTGAACTGAAACTTCTTTACAACAGTTTTCACTTCTGTGGAGCACTTTTTGGGTGAACAAAAAACATTGAACTCCCGTCATTGTTGCCGAAAACTTTCCATGAGCTATATGTATACTATATATATGATATATGTATGTATATAAACATACCTTGGTGCGAATAATAAATTGAAATAATAATCCAATAGCTTGACGGTACAATTCCAAAGCTACGTCGTTTACACTACTAACGGTAATCTCCAAAGGCTACCCCACATTTTTTCCCGACTGCGATAAAGGAGGGTAAGTTTTTCGAGTGTATGTATGTATGTATATTTCTTAGGCATGCCCGAAAGCCTAAATGGCTTTTCGTATTTTTATGTGGACGTGTGTGACATAATAAAAAAAAACAAAATAAAAAATTATTTGAAAAAAGTTTTCTTTTCAATTCTTCAATTAATTTAATAAAGATGGCAGATATAAGCGCAGTCGGGTTTTATTATTTAAAATTATTCGTTACTTGTTTTTATTCGGAAAGCCATTGTATGAAGTTCTCAATGTAGGAAAAAAAAAATTTTGTAATGAAAAACAGTAGAATTTCGTCTAGCCGTAATATTGTTGATTTATATTCTCGCAATATGCGCTACCGCACGTGGGATCGGGACAGACCCCCGCGGATCCGCGGATGCCACGCCGGAAATCTTACTTAGCGTATCACGATCATTTCGCGGTCCCCTAACGCTCACACGCACGGCATTCGAACAAGTACTTGTGTACCTGGTGTGTTCGTTTGTTTATGAAGACATTTTATTTTTACAACTACCTACTTATAAATCAATTCAGTTTTTCATTGGAAAAGTAATCGAGTAGACCAAGAACTGTCCTAAAAAATTCCAAGTTTTGGGGTTATACTAAAGTGTTTTTAGTTAACTTCAGTGTATAGTTCGATAATTATTTCAACCGAAGGAAGTTCACTGCTGGGTATTGGCCCGCGTCTAGTTCAATATTTAATATGGATATAAAATTAAAATCGTATTGGTTTTAATTTAATTAGATTTGATACATAAATACCAATCTATAAATAGTATTATAAGAATAATTATTAATAATTTTGTACGTTTGCCGGCAAGCTGTATAATACTGTATTCCACAATTAATAAAATATTGAAACATTTGGATAATATATATCAAAAAGTATTCGAGTGGTAAAAACAAATAATTGTTACTGAATCTATATAGTGATACGTGAAGAAAAAACATTATACCTCTTTAGTTAAAGTTGATATAGAGGTGGAGATGCTTAAAAGTTAAAAAATATAAATGAATTTCGACCATTAGTACGATATAATCATATTACAGTCAACGTTAGATGTTTTAATACTTTTTGTAAGACAATTTGAGACACTGAAATTGAATTTTCTTCCTTCAGATATTGTATAAAGTAATCGAGTTATAAAGGAGTTAGTTGGAAGCCTTTAGACGGCAGAAAAACCGTCCTATGGCAATATTACGTAGCAATATGTTGTCTTGCCGGTCCACAACCCGCACTTAGCCAAAGCCTCTCCTGACAGGAGACCCGAGCCCAGCAGTAGGTTGTTGCTGAATCGAGTAATAAAGATTGCCGGGAATATAGAACGTATTTATGTACAGTCATAGATAAGTGAAGTAGTTAAAAATCTTGGCGAATGTGTGTAGGGGTTCAGACAATTAGAGTAATAGTACTAGCCGGTCTACGACCTCAGTCCCGGACAGTCGCCGTTTGATTACTATGTAAGAGCATCCCGCGCGATTTTAATAGACTGTTTCAACAAGTTTTTATTAACTCCATTTGTAAATAACTACATATGTGAAGAAATATTTAAAATCTTTTTTGTTTGAAATCAAAGTTTGTCAAATAATATTATTATTCTCACAAATCTTACACACAAAACTACAATTAAACTAGGGAAATGCACTGTTGCAAATAGATATGGTGTTCTGATATACATACTTTTATATTTCTAAATACACACATATAGTAATATTTAATAATAAATTAATATTTTGGACATCTAACACACAACGCCATCTAGTTCGAAGCAAAGTAGAGCTTGTATTATGGGTACTAGAATACTGATATAAAAACATATATGCTTTTTTTGTAAATGCATACTCCAAAACATATATTTGCAGATCATACAAACATTTGAATTCGAACCCGAAACCTCTTGATCGGCAGTCGGATACGCTAATCGCGAGGCAACCAGTCTCAATCCACAATTGTATTATAAATGCGAAAGTAACTCCTCTGTCTGTTTGTCTCGTTTACACGGCTAAACGCGGGCGGAGCCGCGAGCAAAAGTTAGTTATGGATAAATTATACCCAAACAGAACAAAAGGTCGTGTTCATCATACAAAGATTAGTCCTGAGTGTGAATAAAATCAAAATACACTGACTGTAAAATTTGGCATAATAGTTCTGCCTAGATGGAAATTGAACCTTTTAATAGCTAAATATGATTCAATTTTAATATTGAATTGCGTAATTTAAATAGTATCGATCTAGCCAGGATATATTTTGAGAAAAATGCCAAAATAAATACCAAAGCTACTTGTATAATATTCAGCAATCATCCGAGTACTTTTATATACTAATATATATATAATTTGGTGAAAAAGGTCGCGCTGAAAAAAAATAGTTTCTTGAACCATCGGAGTCGATGTCCACTAACGTTACGTCGTTAGAAATGGAATGGTCGATTCTGCTTATTCTTTCCATCACGCAGAGTGTAGTAATTTTGGCAGAGCAATACATAACAAATAAATAAAAAACTATGAACGGTCTAGCTCAACCGGGGCGGTACTGTCGCGATTCACTGTTAAGCGCGAGACCGCAGGCACAATGATGCAGAATCATCACTAGGCCACCATCGTGTGGGTCACCATGCTGCATTGTTGCATTGTCTACATTTGTAATTCCCAATGCAAAACGTTAACAATATATTTATAACATAAAATAGAAGCTAAAGAAAGAGCTAACGACTCACTGTTATTCAGAAAGACTGCGAGGTCTTCGTGCTATAAGTGTTCAGCATTGTATATGTGAGCTTTGGTGTGTATTAGAAATAAAAAAAATAAGTTGTCTATGATAAAAACAACAAGGTGTAATCTGTCGACCTCAGTTGTAAGTTTAACGTCTTAGATAACACGGCTCACTTGTATATCGCGCTGTGAATAGAGAATTAGGTCAGAGCTAAAACTCCGATGAAAAGAAGAGCAATGAGGTATCTCTGTATGAAACACCTGTTATATTGTCAAGAAGGCAGGCTTTGTACTTCAATGTGTTAATTCTTAATATAGAATGGTTACACATGTTGCTGTGTGCCATAGCGCAAACTGTTTCTAATTATAATAATTTATTTAGATGTAAAGTTGTATGATTTAATATCCCTACATGAGAAAATGTTTTGTTTGATCCACGAATTATTGTTTTGTGTCTAGATGCTTTTTGTGTCTGTTCAGGTATATTTGTGGGGTTCTACATTACACAGAAGGTATAACTAGTGTGGGAGATGTCTTATTTTTATTTATTTATCTTTATTGTACACACTGTACACACTTAACAGATAGAAAAAAAATAGTAACAACATTCAAATGTGACCATTGGAGGTTTTATCGCTCATGGCGATCTCTTACAGACAACCTTTATACAGATAATTTGGTGACATTGATTAGGGTAGCAATAGTAGGGTGCACAAATGTTATGTTAAAAGGTTAATGTATAATATAATGTCCTTAAAGAAAAAGAAACCAAAGAAAGGAATGAGAAAATGGCTTAAGTTAGTGGCTATACTGGTGCTTACCCAGTCGCAAGGGACTATTTTGAGCTTCAGTAGCTCAGCTCCTTAGCCAGATTCATTATCTTTCTGTAATTACTAACGCTTATTTCCCTTAAATTTTTTGGCCTTTATTTTGTTATGACCATGTGACTTAGCGTTGAAAAACAACATTCCATACAATTATTCCTTTGCTATTAACATTAACGTTCGTAGAACGCAACTTGGCTAGGGAGCAGATTAGGGAGGCGAAATCGATAAATTATTTGTATCTATAATTTTAAGTTAAACTTACTACTCATCTTTAGCAAGAGCTTTTAATAACGGCCGGCAAAAAAGGCTAGCAACGCATTTATGACGCCTCTCGCGTTTCCGCGATGCATTTGCACCCGATACCATAAAAAGAAATACTAGCCCACTGCTGGACCTAATTGGCTTACTATACCATGTTAGCGAGACGGTTTTCTCTTTGCTGTGATTTCCTACGCAGTTTGTTTTACGATACCCATGGGATCAATAGGGGTAGTACCACTTTATCTTCTTAATCCGTCACCATAAGAACAAGATTTTTTTATCAAAGAAGGACAGAAAGTCTTGCTAAAATTACAGAATCATTGAGGGTAGATAGATTATAAATAATCATGAAGAAAAAACCAATTTGATTTCTGAATATGAATATCCCCGTTTGTATACAAATTTCTTGATAACATACGAATTTCTTTATCAATTTATATGACTCTATTTTTACACATATTCTTTTTATTAAAAATTCGTAACTTTATTCAAACCTATCACTTTTAGGGCAAATATTTATTTTGATATCAATAATACAAATGTAAACCACAGATGTTTTAACTTATAGAAACATTTCCCACATTTTTTTTCTCTAAAATAAAGTAAAATGATTGCTAGGAAAATCTTCCCAACGATAATTTTAAGTCTTCATAAGTAAAGCTGGTATTATAAGTAAGGTACTTATTCTAATTAATTTTACCTTATCAACCCTAAGTCTTCACAGAGTCCGGAAAAAAATTCTTGTTTGATTAATTATTTTGTTCTTTCTTATTGAACAAAAGGAAATAAGTGTAGAGAGATAATGATTATGAGAAAACAAAGTTCAGTTAAGAGGAATTGAGGACAAAAACCATAAAATTGTTTAAGGACATGGCTGCTTTGGTAGCGTAGTGATATGTGGCGTAGTAAGTTTGAATGTTTTCTATATATAATATACTAGCTGACTCACGCAACCTCGTTTCCATCTACTATTGCCCGTAGCATAATAGTTTTCCCCCGTTTTTGAAACAAACATCATTGGTGCTCAGCATCTATTGATCTCAGCGTGATGATATATAGCCAATAGCCTTCCTCGATAAATGGGCTAACGCTGAGAATTTTTCAAATCAGAGAAGTAGTTCCTGAGATTAGCGAGTTCAAGAAACAAACAAATATTCAGCTTTATATATTAGCACAGAGTATATGGTATATGTATAGTTATTTTAGATATTACTATCCTACGGGGGGCTGCTTGGTTATATGTGTGGCAGGGACACTTAGTAAAGATATAAGTCTCCAACAAGGAAGTTAAAAATACGTATCTTTTTTAAATTTAGACATTAAGGAACTTTTGCCAAAGAGAAGCATATGTTTATTATTATTATTACTATTTATCTATTCATCCATTGGCGCGAAAGATTGTACATTTGTATTTTATTAAATTGATATGTCCACTTTCTTTTTTTTTAGGTAACATATCATCTTCGTAGCCTTTATTATTCCCATGTATATTTGGGGTCGGTACAATTAGTACCGACCCCAAATATTTTATCGATTTTACGTGAATATCAGTTTTTAAACAGAGCGACAGGCACCGGATCTCCGTAACCCTAAGGGTGAACTGAATTCGAAGGTTGATTTAGTTGTCAGTGTATTTGAGGGCACTGACTTCCCAATAACGATTGCCATAGTTGTTCATGACAACAACGACCGACGGCTTAACGTGCTCTCCGAGGCACGGGCGGAAAACACCGCCGTCTTCCATACTCCGGAGTGCTATCAAGAATTTCTTGTAAGATAAATTCATCAGCTGTCCGACCCGGGAATCGAATCCGAGACCTCTTGTTCTGCAGTCGCTTATGCTAACCAATGGACCAACGAGGTAGTTATGTTTAGGTAACATAACCGAATAATTGTTTTTGTAAAATAATAGCCTAGTGCATATTAGGCCAAGCAAGATCTGTTAGTGTTGGAATCCGTATTTACTATACTTTTCATATTTTTAAGAAAAACTTAAATATTTCGGTTAATTGCATATTAATGTATTGTTGCATGTTTTCTCGATTAGATGAACGATTGATTGGCGTCTTTAATTCAGGTCGTGTATATTTTCTTAGTGAGTTTTAATTAAGAAAATTAGTGTAGATGATTTTTCGTTTATTGGTATATATTTGTTAGATATTTACGTGATAATGTGTTACTTTTATATAAAGTAACGTAAATATTCAAATACCTCATATCACACATTAATATAAAAGGCGAGCTTAACCCAAAATTGAGTTTTCTTCTAGCAAACACTGAGTGAATAGAGGATAGCAGATTAATGTAAGGCACAATCATACGTATTCAGGAACAATCCGTGTTAAGGTTGTTAAAAAGAAATTGACGTGAGCGATAACACCGTCGATTGTTTCATTAATTCATCTCATGTTTCGTATGTATATAACAGAGATAATTAAAAAAATGCACTGTTTTTATTCAATAAAACTAAACTAGTTAGCAACTTCTATGTTTAAAAATATTTGTATATTTGCTTCAAAGTTTTGAGTTATTGTAACACAAGTCACATTTTATTTGTCTATAACAAGTTACTTGTTTTCAATAACACAAAACCAATACATAATACGTATAATATATAAATTCCCATATATATTAAGCCATGCTTGGCCTCTTTGAAAGATACTGTACAAAGAAACTGTCGATCTCAATTTCAGGTGGGGTTATTCACTAATAAGCCGTTCTGGAGTTCTAATTTTCCTACCTCATGACTTTTGTCAAGACGAGACAGTTTAATCATTCTTTAATTTTAAGGGATCAGGTTATCTTTTGGTGAATTGAGAAGCTGTGAGTGCAAATGGTCAAGATTTTAGCAGTATCAATTGTTATTTAAGGCACTAATGTAACAATTGGTCAGTCAGCCCTTATTCTTTTTATTGTTCCTTGCTTAGTGTCCTTCATAAATGTAATGAATATGATGGATATTGTTAATTTGCAGAAATAAATATAAATATCTAGGTTATATAGTACCCCTATAACATCATAATCCATGTTATCTTGTGTATTGTTTTTTAAATAGTCATTGTGTTTTAAATTTTAATGGGCACGGTGTTTTTGAATATACGTGTTTAAGAATTTATTTCAACGAATAACATGGTTGCTTGTAAGAGATTACCTTAGAGCGATAAAGCCGTCACTTGTACTTTTTAGCTTTAAGTTACCGTTGTAATTAATCTGGTGTATCATAAAGCGATATATTATTATTTTTAATTTGTTGTTTTTTTACACCTCCCGCATTTGGAATATACATTCCTGTGTCACGGGGATCTTTACAAACATACATGAAACGGACACAAAGTACACCCAAACTTAGAACAACAATTTATGGATCACAAAGTATCGAACTAAGTGGCGTGAAATTGGAGAGGCCTATGTCCAGCAGTGGACTGCGATAGGCTGATGATGATGATGATGATGTTGTCCCATGTAGGATTTGAACCCACAATACTTGGCGCAGCAGGAAGTGGTGTGATGACCACTGAAACCACTACGCCAACCGTGTAGGCTAAATCTATATTATATAATCTATATACAATATATTGATTGATAATTGTCAGACTGATTATGTTTCAATCCTTAGTCATACTACCAGGAAAACATTTACTTTATTAAACACCGTAGCAAAATGAACTCAAGGAGCAACTAAGAGTATCTCTCTTAAGCACTTGTTGATCACCACCCCCGGGCATATGCTCGGAGAGTGCCCATCCTGTCTACTTCAAAGTGCTTTATTAAAACCTTTTGTTATCGTCTCTCAGCCTGACTCTGTACATAATACATACGTTACATAAGATTAATTAGATACTGCACCTTTGAGATTCTTTTAAACCTTGTTATTAGATATTTCGCAAGGAAATTTGTAAGCTAAACCAATCAGCTAACAAAATGATTAAAGTCTGTTGATTTAATTTTCGGGTCATAGTAAGATTAACTCCAGATTTTAATCATTCAGAACTTAAAATAGCTAAAAGTTAAAATTGGATGTATGAAAGAAGTTACTGTTTCTCTATAATACATCTTAGGTTTACATTAAATTAGTTCTATTCTGTACGACTGCCTCTGTGCTTAAGGTCTTGGGTCCCTTTGTCAGGTTGATCAAAAGTTTATTCAGACACTTTAACACATAACGCTATCTAGTCCCTTAGCAGAGCATGTGCTATGGGTACTAAACAAGTGATATTAATACATATATACTATTTTTTTTGTAAATACATACATATTATACATAGAAAACACCCAAATTCCGAAACAAATATTTACATGATACAAACATTTGGTCCGACTCAGAAATCGACCCCGAGACATCTAGCATGGCAGTCGCATACGCTACCACTGCGCAACCGAGGCAGTCAATGTATTTATATCAGTACTTGCACTAAACAAGCAGTGCTTACTTTGTGACCAAATGGTGTTATGTGTCAGATGTGCCAAAATAAATTTTCTACATATTTTCAAAACATGTGTCACATATATAAAACATAGAACACGTAAAGCTCTTATATAGAAAACTGATTTTTAAGTAAAATAAATCAAGTTTCAACAAATGTACATTTCCTAACTTTAAGATTCTATCTCAATTATTTATTTTGGTCTAAGTTATAAATTGGTAAAGTTTTAAGAAGTATACGCATAGTACCATGTTATAAGTTGGAAAGAAAAACTTTCTTAATTATAATATTCAAATCAGTTTGTGTGGTATGATTTAGATTAATGAAGAAAGTAGGTTAATTAGAAGAGAGTCAGGAGAATTCAAATTTAAATTCAAAATCATTTATTCAATTAAGACACTAACGACATATATGAACGTTCATTTGAAGCTACAGGTAAAAATCATAGATCGACACAAACAGACGCCAGATGTACTCTATTTTCAATTAGGTGAAAACACCAAAATTCACTGCCTGTGTCGATCCATAACTGTCAGTTTCCAAAATGCTTAGGGCCTTATGTAATATATAGAAACGGAGTGAGCCCTTGGTACGTCAGTATACAAAAGTCTAGTTTACACCTGGTACTCCGACTATTACTATCTCCTCTCCGAAACAACGCGGCGGTGTGCAAGTTTTAGTGGATTAGAGTCAAACTGTTTATCCTACTAATACCGTAAACGCGAAAGTTTGTAAGTATGGATAGATGTTTGTTACTGTTTCACGTAAAAACCATTGAACGGATTTTAATTAAACTTTTCAATAATATAGCTTACACATCAGCATAACACATAGGCTACAATTTACAAAGATACAATTCACACAATATCTTTGTACCGCGGTCAATATCTTCTTCTTCTTCCTAGCCTTTATTATTCCTAAGCTTTGGGGTCGGCTACTAGTTCAACTGGTTTTACCTGAATATTAGTTTTTACACGGAGCGACTGGCATCGGACCTCCGCAACCCTGAGGGTGCACTGAATTCGAAAGTTGAACTAGCTAGTAAATACATACAATACAAAAGGACAAACGGAATCATGAACAGATATCACAGAACATTTCCTCTAGAGCAGTCTAGAGGTACGAACTCACAATAGCTTAGTGCTGATTGGGATCCGACATATCGTAGTACAACGAAGTGCATCGAATTCAATTAGGACCAACAAGCATTTCCTTCTGTTGTCATCATGAATCCTGCTAATTATCATATACTTAGGTACGTTCATATTTTGATCTGTCACATCCTTATAGATTTGACTATGATCTTTTACAATATGTTTGTTAGCCATTTTTGGTGTTCCGTACTCAAAGAGTAAAACGGAACCATATTGCTAAGACTCCCCTGTCCATCCATCTATCACGAGGCTGTATCTTCTAAACCGTGATAGTTAGACATTTGAAATTTTCTCAGATGAAACTTCGGTTGCCGCTATAACAACAAATAATAAAAAACATGGGTCATTGTTAACTCTAATCACGTATTATATAAATAGCATAATTACTTAAATAATTTAATACATAAAAGCAGTAGGAATTTATCTATTATCGTCGGTATTTAACTCGATTTAAATTAATGTCAGTGAATCGTTTTTCTCCTAATATGGTTTGTATATTAAAAGATCGGGCTTATGATTAGGGGAAATTTGTGAACGAAAATTATATTTACGCATCTTAAATAGACCAAGTGTTGTAATTACCGTGTTATTTAATATTCGATCGAATATAATGTCGTTATGTAAATCATTCAATATTGTGTCGAAATTTAAAGTTAGAATTTAAAATCATTTGACAACCATTCAAAGTCAGTTATTATGTATAACTGAATATTTCCTTGTAAAAATAACAACATTATTAAAACGGTTTATTTATTAATAGATAAAGATAAAGGAATTGTTATTTTTACAAGGAAATATTCTGTTTTTGTATAGGTACAAAACTCTACAAAAAACAGAATGTTTTCTTCTAATTATTACAATGTAAAAATAGCAAAATTATCAAAAGGGCTTATTTATTAATAGATAAGGGTAATTCTTGATTTTCATTTTTCAATTTTATAGACAGGAATGTAAATTTGGACATTTAAAGTTTAAACGAAGAAATCGTGCGAAAATTCAGAAATTTACTAGACAATATGTTCTATAATGTTAAAAATTGTGTCAAAATGACTATGTTATTGGTACACTTTATATTTCTGGTATGACGCAAGTTAAACTGGCTGATAAAATAAAAGAACACATTTATAACGTTAGTACGATCCGTAGGCTATGGTTCCAATTATAAGATAAAATGTTTTCTAATTACATTCAAATTTTAAAATAAATAAAATTATTTTAAAAATGTGTGTGTACTTTAGAAGTTATACTTCTTTGACTTAACAAGATAAAAATATGAAAAACTAAAATGTTGACTATAGCTAATTTCAGGGCGTCGGTTTTTCGTGACGGTGTTCGCGCGCATTGTTTAAATTTACTCTCATCATTTTTCCCTAACGCGCCAAAAGAAGTAAAGCTTCGAAAACCGACTGCGTCAATATCTGTCTTCTTTAATAAAGTCAGTTTTTTTTTAAATGAAATGTATGAGTTATATATTTTATATATATTCGTAATCACCATTAAAAATTCTTGATTTTGATACCACACTCGATGTATTTTGAAATCATTTTTTTACATTACTCTTTGGCATTGAAAATCCTTAATTTAGTTTTTTTTTATTTTGATGTACCCAGTGTCACTTACACTAAGACGAATCTATTGACACCACTCACATAAAAATACGACAAGCCTTTTAGACCCTAGAGCGTGCCAAGAAATATACATACACACATGCATATGTATGTATGCATATCCACAGGTATTCATACATACACTCGAAATACATAAACCTCCTTCTTTCGCAGTCGAGTAAAAATAAGTATCACTCTATTCATAGACAATAACAGATTGTCGATGAGCAATCGAACTCGGCAACCTAATTAATTAATTGACACATTCAATTTGAATTGGAACACGTATCCGAAAGTATGTGCTCTAAATGTCTCTGTATAAACAGACTAGCTTTAACCGCAGCTCCGCCTGGGTGCATGTCCGATATCGCGTAATCATTATACTGGAAAATATATAGCCTACAATATTCACTAACAATACGGCTTTCTATTGGTAAAAGAATATTCAAAAGCGGTTCAGTAAATTCAGAGATTACCCCCTTCAATTTTACAAATGTTATCTCTTAGTAAAATCAATATAGATTGTCACATTAAAGAACGTTAACAGTGAAATTAATACAGATGGAATTTTTCTGAAACAGGTCCAAAAAAATAGGAATTCTGACGGAGTTTTTTTGACTATCATCTGCCTGCCCTTGCCCAATTTTGTTTGTAGTCGGTGCAATTTTAGCCTTATAATCTACTCTTTCACTTGTCATTTCGCTGTTAACTCCTTTCCTAGCATTAACCTTTTATTGGTTTCCTTTTCTTGTACCCTTCAACTCTTATACCTAACACTTCTCTCGCCACATTTTTCTGATCCCTCCGCATAACGGAACAATATCCCTCGGCAATATATGAAGTTGTGGTAGGGATGCACAAACACAGATTTTAAACTAACATAGTTTGTAAGAAAACTTCATTATGTACTATGAATTACTCGATTAAACGATTCATTAATTAATATAACATGTCCATAACCTAATTTTCAAAATTTTTTTATTTACAAATACACATTTTAGTCAATTCTGCTGTACGCTTTAAAGTTAAAAACTAAGTTAAATTTAACTGAAATCGACCGCCAGGCGATCTCTGAGTCATCTTCATCTTCCTCTGACCTTTTTTCAGAAACCAGGTTAGAGTTGGCTTTCGGCCTTTTAAGGTATGGCTGTACCTCTATGTTTTACCTGGAACGGTCACTATTAGACCTCCTCAACGCAAGCACTAGCTGAATTCTAATAATATGTTTACAGGTATTCAATACAACTCACAAATAAAAATAAAATAAAAATCGAAGTTTAGTTATATTATAGTAGACTTAAAGCCGACCTCAATCTAATTTGGGCAAGAGGCTCGGAGGAATAAGAAGTTTTAGTCCCTTGCATAAAATGTAAATAACCAGCAAGAAAGGGGCGTACTTCTTCTTAAAAGGCCAGCAACGTACTTGTGACGCCTCTAGTGTTGCGGGTGTCCATGTGCGGCGGTAATCGTTCACCATCAGGCGATACGTCTGCTCGTTTGCCACGGATATCATAAAAATAATAATAATAATACATCTCTTCAGTTAACTATAAAAAATTACTGAAAATATTACTAGACTAGATCTATCGCAAACTTTATGTTACAAAAATAGGGGACATCAAAAATAGCACCAATTCAGATCCCTCTCTATAACAGTCTGATAGAGGCAGGGGGATTGAATTCGTCAATCTATCCGGTTGCAAAACTGCTTGCGTTGTTATTGATATTAATAGCGTATAAAGCCTAAAATCTGAAATAATTTTAGGCAAACATGCGATGCCAGGCATAGACTTATTAACATATTTTTTCTTCATTCACTGCTAAATCAAAGCTGACTCTAAGGAGTGCCAACTATCATGATCTTGGGTAGTCCCTATCTACCCGCTGCCAGCCACTTGCTGTAAGTCGTTGGTCCATTGTGATGTTTGGATATATTATTAACAATACTCAGGTTAATAGCCTTATTAACAATGTCAGCCATAATTTAAAGAGTGGAAATTATATTTCAAGTTGTATATCTACACGGTATGATACATAAACGATTTTGTATTTCTACAGTCGATCTGTCCATGCAAAGGTTGCCTGTAAGAAATTGCTTTTTAGCAGTAAGGCCACCATTCGTACATGGTCATTATATTGTTTAGCTCATAAATATAACCGCATCAATGGGTGTACAATAAAGTTTACTCTATTCTATTATATAATAAGGTAGGAAGTTTTCGTAATACATATAAGATAAAATAGCAATGGTTCAGCATTATAAAGGTATGTATTATAACTTCGTCAAATTTCATCTTCTGTTTTAAAATCTTACCATTTTGTGTTGTTACTCGCGAGTCGATAGACTAATTCATTGACACCATACGTAAATTTATAAAATATAACATATTAAATATTCTTATCACTAAGACCATTCAATGCTAACTTCTGCATAATAGTCCACTGGCCTCCCAAAATTGTGAATCGTAAACTCTAACACTATGCCTTGGTAGCGCAGTGTTAGCGTTTGCGACTGCCGTGCTTAAGTTCTCGAGTTCTATTTCAGGTTCGGACCAAATATTTATATGATCTACGAATATTTGTTTCGAAGTTTGATTTTTTTTCACGTAGAATATGTACGTATTTACAAAAAAAGTAAATAAGCATTCTACTGATCAATCAAACTGTCATAGTACAAACTCTGCTTAGTTTGAACCAAGATGGCGTTGTGTGACAAATGTCCGAAATATTTATAAAAAAGTGTAGCAAAATTCTGCTTTGCGCTGTCTTGTGACTTAAAAAAAGATTATATGATGTTTTATGTGAAAAATCTCACTGTCTATGATATAGTCCAGAATATAATAAAACATCTGGCGTTTCATGATGGCCTTTCTCATCATTAATATTGGTTTCGCCCAAAAGCTTTACGCCCCTTAAAATCCCAGATTAATTCGAGTGGAAGCTGCTACGCCATTGTATTTGCCTAATCCTTTGAAACGACATTTCTTGTTTGCGTCAGCTATAGTATTGACTGATCTAGATGACGATAAATTCAAAGAGGCGCATCACCAGAGGCGTCACAATTGCGTTGCCAAGCTTTCGGGGATGGGAAGGGGGAATGGGTATTGGGGATGGGAAGAAGGCTTGGTGTGTGGGTCTCCGGTATCCTCACTCACTCGGTGAAACACAACGTAAGTGCTGTTTCATATCGGTTTTCTGTGAGGCCGTAGTACCACTTCAGTCGAGCCGGCTCGTTCATGCCGAAGCGTGGCTCTCCCACGATTAAAATGTTTCTTAAAATCAACTACGAAAAGGACTATATTACAAAAGAGATGTTTCCGATGGCTTCGTTTGCTATTAATGTAGATTATTCTCATTCTTAATAGTGAACTGTATTTTCTAAACTTATAACAAATTAATAGGCAGACAATAGAGAGCCATCGTTTGTCTTTCTAGCCATATCTAACCATATACTTAGTTACGTTATTTAGTTAGATTGTTAAGTTTCCTAAAATGACAAATACACTTGATGGCTGTTAAATTCATTAATATTCAAAATTATAAAAATCCCAGGAAACCTTATAGACAAAAAATACATAACATTATATCCAATTATTAGTGAAGAAATAAAAATGAATCTTTAACAACAGAAAAAAAACTTTTAATTATTTCTCCAAATATAGTAAAATTATGCCTTTTTAACTAATGGCAGTATGAATTAACCTTAAAAAAGATTAGATATGCGTTCTGTCTTTGACAACTGATACTTAAGAAAAGAAAAGTGCATACCAATGAAAGAATTAATCATATTGAAAATATTTTTTTTTATAGAATATCTCCAGTTTTAACTAGAGATAGGTAATTGAAAATGACCGTAAACCAATAACCATACATATATGAACTTAAGTTTTTCATTCAAATCATAAGTTCTACTAACGTCTAAGTGGTCTGGAAATTTATAAAGAAAGAGAAATGGGATTGGTTACCTATATTGGAAGAGAAAGACATGGGGTAACAGTTAAAAAAAGAAATAAGAGTGACATCAAACTAGTTGTTACCGCGAAAATGTGCCGTGTACACTTCTATTGAGAGATATACATTTTCCCGCGTAAAAAGTCTTAAAAAGTCAACTCATCACTGTACTAATTAACACAGATATTAAAGTTTCTAAAGAATCATTTCTAAATGATTGATTTTAATATTAAGAGAAAAATAATTCATGAAAATTGAAACAACTCATTCATGCATTAATGAATTACATAAATATAAGTCAAATATCTGGAACAATTCAATTATAATGGTAAGTTAAGTATTTTAAAAATATTTATTATTCACTGCGTACAGGAATACCTATTTAAAAGCCACAAAAAGTTCAGTAAATTAACAAACTGTAAATAAATTAAAGACGTAGTTTACAGAAGAGTAATTCTGTGTATTTATGTACTACTAGCATTATTGTCTATATCAAAAATGATTAATTAAATATTTTTTATGCACTATCAATTTTGGATTCAAATTATATATATGTTACATATTTAGATTAAAAACGTCTATAGACTAAGAAACGCGAATCATAGATTATAGAGCGCTATTGTTTACTTTAAATTCGCGGTATTTTTATATTTCAAATAAAAAACTATAAAAAACTTACCGTAATCAATAAAAACAGCAGAACAAGTTTTATCACAAATCACTAATAATTTGTTTTGTTAGTGCACCGCATCACTGTTCGTATTAGTTCGGGAGCGTGTGCGACACAAACGTCGCGGTCGAGTGCCGGGAACTCACTGCCAAACTGTCTGGATATTCTTCACCATAGGGATCGGAGTGGGGGGACATGACGATTGATCTTTGCTTCCAGTTTCCACGTCCTGAATGAAAGCCGCCCTATCTCATACGCCCTATAGGGATTGTCACGGGCCAACGCGCACGGAGACCACTTGTGGGAAGGAATGCTTGAAATCCGACGATTCGTATTTACATAGATACATACTATGTAATATAGTGTACGATTAAAAGACTTGAGAAGCTCCGCATCGACTGTGCTCTAATTTTGACACAAAATTATTACAATATACCGCTCCAAAGATTGTTTGTAACTTTAGTCAGTATTATTCCTCATTTCTCATCAATGGAACCATGATGTGAGAAGAGTGGCAGCTTAAACCTGGTTTGTAATAAAATGAACATCTAAAATAATATACTGATTGGTATATTAGGTGGAAGAATACAAAGTTTTAACACTTTGCGTGTATATGATAGAAACTATTTATAAGAACCATAAATTGGAGTAGGTATCTATTTAACATTATTTTTGTACGAATTTTTATAGGTATGTTCTGTAATTTGATAGCTAAAATGATTTTTTTGTTTTCGGAGAGTGATAATTCATCTCGAATTACTTTAATTAAAAAAAAAATATTAGTCCATCCGCCATCTCGGTTAGTAGAAACCGGGGAACCACGTGCAACCTGGAAAGGCCTATCCCTTTGACTGGAAATGGTTTATTCGTTCTGAAATGGACATTTGGCAAATTCATAATCATTAAAAAAATCACCCACAAGTTGGGAATTACACGAATGGTGTAGTAGTATAAGCGGTCATGTAGCTGGTTTCTGCCGCGCTTACTGTTTTAGGTTCGCTCCCCACACGTGTTAACACTTAACTTGATCCAAAAATTGATGTTCTGAGTCTGGGTTTTCTTAATATCCGTGTCATGAGTCTTTGTAAAGTCCCCCGTGACATAATATATACTAATAAGGCGGAAGTTGTCCTTAAAAAAAGGAGGAAAACCTATTTCGATTACAACATTATGCAACTTAACATAGCTAATGCTGTCAGGACCTTAAAAAACTGAGAATGTGATGCAATATTAAACAGCGTATCTATCTGTTTTTTCTATAGATCGCAATTAATTTATACGTTTAATTGAAACCAGCAGAACCCCGCGGTGTACCCGTGGTACGATGATAATTGCGGCCGCGGAGCGAAGCTAGTCTACAAAAATGTAGCCTAAGTTACTCCATATATAATCGGCTATCTGCCAGTGATAGTCCCGTCAAAATTGAGTCAGCCATTCCATAGATTATAGCAGGAACAAACAGACTGATATACAGACAAAAATTGTGGATAATGTTATTTTGGTATATGTATCGTGTGTTATTTTAATATTACGAACAGACACTCCAAATTTATTTATTTGTTGGAGTATAGATGTAATAATATATATTGGATTAACAGTATAGTTAGGATATGTAGGTACTCGTAAGTTGGACATGGTTACAAGTGTTACAACCGAGTTACACTTTTCGTGACCGCAGTTTGACCTACAAAGATAACGTTAGAAAATTGATAGCTGACAAGGTAAAATGTAGTGTACCGTCTTGTATTTAAGGTCTAAATTAGTGTTTTACAAATTTCAAAGTTACGCATACATTGATGTTATATCGTAAGTTTAAAGGCAATACAGGTTGTTTAAAAAAATGTAAAAAACTTTCATTTCGTTATAAATGAACCCAATCACTTTGTGCCACACCTTCTTTTTTTAACAAAATCGGTTCAATAAATAAGGCACTAAAGTTGAACATTCAAACATATTTACAGTACAGGGCAAGAAATAATGCACATCGACGTCTAGAAAGAGACATTCGGCTAATTTCGGCTTTATAGAGCGTTGTCCCTTTCGCACGAAACACTAACAGTCCGTAACACCACCACATTTGTCGAACGACTGATAAAACGTAACACATGTAGTGTGCGAAAGGGACACTGCTCTACAAAACGAAAATCAGCCGAACGTCTCTTTCTAGAAGTAGATGAGAATTATTTCTTGCCCATTACTATACATAGACTGCCAAAACCATGGCCCTTTAACTTTGACTTCACAGTAGTCGGGTAAAGAAACAGGATACTGAGTGCCATTTGGCAACTTCATACATATTTTTTAATCCCTTTTTTATATCTACACAATACCTTTTGCCTAAGCTACATCGATCGACATTGAAATTGAAGAAAAATTAAGTACAACTTAATGCAGTCGTAGCCTCGTAGCTTGTATGCTACGAATAAGCTACATGTCTACGAATACGCTTAAATTTTGAAATTTACTGGTTAAGCAGGCAGCACTAAAGAATAGAATATCTGCGCTTCTTAGCAAAGTATAATTATTAAAAGAAAAAAAAATTGAAAACAATTAACATATGTTATGACGTACTGAAAAATTCCTTAGATTTAGAGAGTCCATAAACCATGTTTCAGAATACGCTGGAAGTAGGTTTATGAACCAAATTTCATTATTTCTTCTTTTGCGATTATAATTAGAATGGAAGAAGAACTTTAATATTTTATGATAAAGTGTTCATTGTATCCGTTTTATTTATATTTGTATTCCTAGAACGGGTATTATCGATAGAAAGATAAGCCTTAATATCATATTTCTAACAAAAGTTCTACATTCCTCTGTATTATTTAACAACCTTGTTCTAAATATGTTTATAGAATACAACCCTATTAAGCATAATAAACACTAATCATCGCCGACCTTAACCACCGTAATTAAAACATCCGACATATTTTAATTATATTCAATGTCAGAGCCCATTCATGAAGAGTTTCCTGAATTGTGGTATTTCGGTAAAGTTAATTGCAAAGTATTTGTCAAATAATAATTTTTGAAGATAGTTTTCAAGCTGCTGGTTCATGTTTAGTTTATATTTATTATTAATACTTAATAAACATAAACGCAACTATGTTTGCAATTATTTATCGTTTTTTTTGTCATGTTATTATCCATAACCGGTACTGGCTTAGCTAGGTGTTAATAAAGTAGTCCCTTTGGACTCGTGTTTAAAATAGGTCGCGCGTTGTCTTATTGTGATGCCCTTGGATGTTGCCAGAGGTAATTAATTAATTGGATCATTCTTACGTCACAAATTTTAATAGCGTAAAAAATCATAAAATATCGATAATGTTGATGCTGTTCAAATATTGCAACCACCAATAATACAAGTCACCATGGTGATTAGTCTTGAAAAACTGCATTGCGCGTTATAGAACTTCTGAGTTATGTGTTTTTATTAGGAAAATAATAAGCAATAACAGTGAGGATTGTGACTACCTTTCCTGGATTTTATTCATTTTTTTTTATGGAATAGGGGACAAAAAAGCAGACGTATGGCCCGATGGTAAGCAATTCCCGCCGCTCATGGATACCCGCAATACCAGAGGCGTCTCAAGTTCGTTGCTGGCCTTTGGGGGATGGAGGAAGGGGTTGGGGTATGGGCCTCCGGTGTCATCACTCAGTCAGTGAAATTCAGCGCAAGGCTCTTGAACTAAACGGTTTGGCTCTTCCTTTCTGTGCCAATAGTTAAAACCATGAACTCACAACAGTCACAACCACCCCACGTGCTTTCCTGGCACAATATTATCGGATCCTTAAAGTGTTGCGCCAAAAAGAATCTCATTAGGCTGCCATAGTGTCTATCAACACTCACACATGTCCAAATTCGCAATGAGTGTGGTGACCACCACTCTTGGATTCAGCTCATGCTTTCCATCAGGCTGAAATAGACATTTTGGCAGGTCTTAAACATAAAAAAAAATGCTGAGATTAATAAATGAACTCTAAAACATCCATTCCATTATTGTAGGTACTCATATTCCTCCCCATGTGTCTTTTCTTTATATTCGATTCTGAGGGTCGCTAACCCCAATATGGAGCTATTTTTACGCACTTAATCATACGCCAAAAATGCCTTACGTGACTTTTTAAAAGAGCTGATAATCTTACACTGTTGGTCCAACTGGAAACTGACGTTCTAATGAAAAAAACCGCATCGCAATCAAGTATCGCATCGGCACGGCAAGCGGATGGAGCGATATCGACAGACAGACACACACAGGCATCGACGTCAAACTTATATCACCCTCTTTTTGCGTCGGGGGTTTAAAAATATATGTATAATAAANTATATATATATATATATATATATATATATATATATATATATATATATATATATATATATATATATGCTATATTTTTTCACAAAAGCGCGGCGAAGAGTTTATGTTAACATTTATATTTTTTTAAAGTTTGACGCAAATTATATCAATATAATAAAAAAATATCTCATTAAGTCAAACATTTGATTGCATGAACATTCACTGATTTATTTGGTCTAGGTACTTATATCGTAGTGACTTCCACATTTAGCACTACAAAAACCTACTACAGTGCCATCTAACGAAGACTCATCGAACTACAGAGTAGC
The DNA here is from genome assembly GCA_003709505.1 of Hyphantria cunea. Classification (NCBI taxonomy): domain Eukaryota; kingdom Metazoa; phylum Arthropoda; class Insecta; order Lepidoptera; family Erebidae; genus Hyphantria; species Hyphantria cunea. The sequence goes on along the minus strand of PKRV01000989.1, from coordinate 18,597 downwards.
AAACTACGGGATGGCTACTAATTCCGAATATATTTTAAGAATCATTCTTGCATAGCTTCCCAACATCAACTGTTGGGCTGTACTGCGCTAGGCATGGTCACCTCACGTGGTTGATGGATCGTCGCTTATGTTCTCATATTAGATCAGTTCGATGTTAAAGGACATGATAACCCTTCCTCCACACTATGTAAAATATAATATGTATAACGAAAAAATGTTTTTATTTATATCAGTTGTCTAGTACCCATAGTACAAGGCTTAGGCTTAGATGGCGTTGTGTGAAAATGGTGGAATATTATATTTGACTTATTTACTACAAAACAGTAAACAAACCAAACACCATATAAAAAATAGAAAAAATTCCGAAACGACATCATTGATTTCTATTGCTGCTGCTGACAACGCGCGAAAGTGCGAACTTTTAATAACTAATGCAAAAATCAATTACCTCTTCACAAGCAAACCAATGGAACGACTTCGAACTTAAGAATCGATATAGTTGGTACGACAAGGAAATATGTGACAAATAATAATAATAAATAATAAAATTTATTCCATATTCAATGTACAAGATTTGGGTCATTTTTTTAAGAGTAAACTTAACTTAAAATAAGCAAAATATTATTTTTTGAGAATAGACTGAATTGTAAGGAAAACCCGAATTATAAAATTTAATTAAGATAAAAAACTTATCAAAGTTTTAAACAAAAATAAGATATAACTGTGTTAATTTGTGTCAAAATAATGTATTTAAAACAGTAACATTACATGTAATTCGTTTTCGTTTAGTATCAATTATTATACTTTTTGGAAGATAAAAGATATGAAACAATGAATAAAGAACGTAGTATCCAATGGCATTACTGTTAACTGTCAAAGTGTCAAACTCATAACAGAAATTCCACGACGCTGCCAAATAACTGTCACAACAACGAGTTTCCCGCAACAATTTTTCATTCTACACATTTATACTACTATTTATACATTTTTTGTTATAATTTATTACTTGTCACCAGCAATATGAGCTCTCGCAAACATTGGGGCGAGATGGAGGATGAACAATATGATGAGACATTACTACAAAACGTGAATTTCAATCCTATCATAGAATTGGGCATGCAGAACATACCTGAAATATCTATCACTGTGAAATCGTCACCGGTTGATTTACCGAAGCCAAACTTGATCACTCACACAATACAACTTCACGCTTATTCGAGGCAGTTATCAGCTATACTAGAACAGACAGGAAGTGCTGTATTCGAAGGGGCTCGCTTAGATCCATTGAGCCTGCCAATGATCCCGCCGGATCCGATTATGGACATAGAACATGAGGCAAATGCACCCATAAATTTTCTAGAAAAGTTATATTGCAATTTTTCTGTTGGCAGAGGTCCAGTTATTCTGCCTTTTACACCTGAAAGCCACAAACGAGCCATACGACAATGTGCAGCAATCGCCATTGGCCATGTTGGCGTTCCAACATGTACAAATTCAGCACTAACTGCCCTAACTGATGCACTTGATTTGTATATGACAAACTTTTGTAAATTAATGAGAACAGTAACGGATAAAGAAGCTAGCGGGATGAAATCGGGTTTCCCAGACATCATATCGAAAGTACTTATGGATTTGAACGTTGGTAATTTGCATGAATTCTATGAAAACCGTGTTGTAAAGTACCATGCTAAAACTAAAAAAAGGTGTGAAGAATTAAGAGCTCGATGTGAAGCATTCGCATTAAGAGATATTGCACCACAACTGAAATTGGAAGAAGTACCAGAGTTACACTTTCCCGCTGCACTGGATGGTGCATTTACTCCATCTTTGGAGCCTGGGTTTCAGATGCTGCATAGTTTGGAACAGGAACAACTGCAAGGCTTAGAACTGTTGGATGCTGTTTCTACTGAAGATATTAAAATGGAACCTATGGAGTTTGCACAGCCAGAGACAACTGCTAAACTGCCTCTAATGTCACCAAGCACTAGTTCAAATTCTAAAAAAAAAAGAAAATGAAATTTACTTTGTTTTCTTTTCTTGTTGATAGTAGAAATATATCAAGTACCTATGTTGTTTAGGTCAAATAAGCGACTGTAATTCATGATTATGTTTAAATAAAGTTATAAGCCTGCAACACACTTGTGATGCCTCTCGTGTTGTGGGTATCCATGGGAGACAGTAATTGTTTATCATCAGGCGATAGGTCTGATTGTTTGCCCCTATTACATAAAATATATATATAAATGTTTAAATGTCATAACATGTGATAGAATGTACTTCAAAGATGTGTATTATACTGTTGAAGAATTAGTACTAGAAAAAGCTTTAAAGTGTGCATTGTATATCAGTTTAAAATGCATAATATTAAAATAAGGAGTTAAATATTTTATTATGTACTGCTATTTTTCTTTTCATTCTCGAAAGTGGATTTTGATGATTCTTTTTATATTAGAATGCTTCCTTTATGGAATTGTTGTAATCATCACAAACATAACGATTATATTATTTATGGATATGGGGTATGGTTTTGATTAATAGTATAAATTCTCCGATGAAGTTAAACTTTTCTTTGTAACTTCTTTTGTGTGGCGTTGCGAAATCCCCTTCTGATACCACATTCTGGTTATGTTGGACTCGAACCTACCAAAAACCGCAAGCCGTCTCGTATAACTACTAGCAGACGGGGAACAAGGTAAATCTAGGGTTGCTAGATGGTTAGGAAATCCAGGTTTGTACCGGAATTTTGCGTCTTGTTCCTTGTCCAGTAATTAGATATTGTTGTCCCGGATGTAGAAAACCGACAAGCTTTGTAACAAATATAAACTAACAATGAATGACACGGCTGGCCAGCCTGAGTGAAAGTAAAATGCTTCTCTAATTCTCCACGATATTGAATATTTGAGTAGGGATCGTTTTTTGTTTTAGCGAAAGACGGTCCCCATTTCATGTCATCCTCATTGTTTTATATTTTTTATCATTAATCCCATCACGACGAAGACTTAGAATTGTAGACTTCAAATACTTGACATTGCTGATTGCCATATCATTAAAAGAAGAAGAACAATATTTAAGTAGTTTGCATGTCTGAAAACTGTATGTAAGGTGTTACCGAAATAACACAGCCACAAATTTTACTTATTTACAGTAAGTGTTTAGCCAACTGGATGGTATATGGACTAAAGAGCGAAACCGAATGTCCATGATCAAGTCAAAACTGCAAACTCCTATCAATTTTGAAATATCTTACTCGGAAATCAAGTTTGCAAACCTTTGACTAAGAAATACTAATAAAAATATCAAAATTCAGTGATAAGAAAGACATTTTTACTTTGGTCGCAAATGAGCGTCCCGACACCGATGTTATTTTTTTAGAATTGTCCCGGATTTGATATCTATCTGGCAAACCTAGGTATACTTGAACTTGAAAAGAAAACCCTGGACAGTAGCTGCGTAGGAGTGGTTGAGAAGTTATCTACAGATACCGATCACATTATTCCAATTTTTTTATGTAATAGGTAAGATTGTCGACAATTACCCTCGTGTTACTTCCTCATTCGTCTACCATCATCTACTGAAGAGGGGCTTAAGACAGCGTAATTAGTCATATATGAGATATACGCGTACCAAAGGAAGGAACATTCGCTAAATAATGAAGTCTTTTAAGTTCAATGTTTCTAGTAATGCCTGGTATTTATCCTCAAAGGGACCATTTAGTAAGCGGGAAAACATTTTTAAAAGATAGTCAAACCAATTTAATTGTTCTAATCTATTCATTGATGATACAAAAGCCAAGTGGCGACTCGGAAATGGGAGTGCCGAGTGGTACTCGGCAAGATGCAATGGAAAAATACCGAGAACTATAAGGCAATTCATTCTTTTATTTACATACCAGATAAATCCCATACGGTGTTACTCGCATTTGTTGTTATAACCGCGATGAACGCGATTTTAAAAATATAGCCAGGTTACTCCTTGTATATCATCAGCCATTTGCCAGTGAAAGTCCCGTCGAAATCCATCCAGCCGTTCCAAAGATTACCCGGAACAAATATACGATCAAAAATTGTAAAGAATGTTTTTTTGGTATATGTACCATGTATACACACATAAGCATTTAGTAAAATGTGGTTATTTTAATATTACAAACAGGCACTTCAATTTTGTTTTTTGTACATACAATAGTATTTAAATTTATTAGGGAGACTAAGGAGATTAAAAACACACTACATAACGTAGCACCAAATAATTTATTTCAATTACTGTGATAAACAAAGTGCTGCCAGAAGCCGATAATAACATCACTATACACAGACAACAATCAGATTATATATGATTGCCAAAATTATATAACTAATGATTACTAGTCAACCCTTTAAAAGTCAAAATAATCTTGACCACATTTCATTTTATATTTTACATACATTTTAAGTTACAAAGTTTTTATCACAACATTGTTTTTTCATAAATTCTATGTACTAAAAGGCACTATGTGTGTACTACTATATATTATTTATGTATACAAGTATCAAAACTAGTACAAAACATTTGTTTAATGACGTGGTAAAAATTGTTGAGAAAATGTAATGAATAAGGCTTGCCTTAAAACAATGGCGCTCTATTAAAATTGTCATGACAGCCATATGTTAGTGTATCTTAAACATTTAATGACTATAAAGGAAAGGTAACATAAATCTAGAACTATAATTATTTTATGTTATTCATGTTAGAATATACCCAACACTGAAATTTGAGTTATTATTATTTACTTTAGAATGTTCTAGATCAATGCTTCTTCAATGAAAACTTAAACTTATGGAATGAAGATCATTTAGGCCCACATAATAATGTTGATAATAAAATACTTATGATACAATGTCAATTATCAAAGAACAATTCCTATGAGAGACGAATCTCTATCTGTCCAAAGATATATCAATGCATAGACAAGAATTTTTTTTCTTCTGCAGATATAAAATGCTGATTGATGTTAAATATTTTATATTCACTTGAAGCTGGTGCAGGTTTCTTCAAAATTGATTTAGCAAAACTTTATATGAGATTTGATTTCCACTAATACAGCCACTCAGTATTGTAATAAAACTGTACACTTTGGTTGTTTAAAGACTACAGTAAAATACTAAACCACTTTTGATTATCAATTTTCAGTTTTCTATCCCACTACTATGATCTATGCTAGAATCATAAAACATGGTCCTGTAAGTCATTATTGAGATGGATTTAACATGATAAGGAAAGTCCTAGATACAACTTTGTTTGATACCTGAACTCATTTAAGTAGGTACAAATGATACGAGATAAAAGTTTTAAATACATATTTAAAGCTACATATTTACAGTTGTGTTGTTCAAAAAATTATCTTCAATGCTTCCTTAAATTTCAAACCACATACATATTCATAAATTAAGTTATTCTTAGGAGATCGACAAAAACGTAAAATGACAAGAAAGTGTAAGCAATAAAAAGTTGAAGAAAAAATCTTAAAATTGCGTTGAAATTCAAAGAGAACAAATAATAAATGCATATTGTAAATATTTACAATATTTGTTTGGTTTAATTGTCTTCTGACTTATATAATTGTTTTTTGGATTTTTTTCTTAGTTTATACCTTTATAAGAATGAATTCTTATGTCTATGGATACCAAGTTTAAAATATGTAATCTTTTTAATATTTCAATGTATTAGCATTTAAATATTGAGGTTGGTGTCTGAAGATATGAAAAAACATTCACATCAGGGTAGATAATTAAGTATAAATGATGGTCACACAGGGCATACTTACTGGTTTACATTAATTAATTTCTTTAAAGGCTGTTTTGGCCTTTTGCAGTTTTGACGACCTATGTATGTTAAATGACTTATCATGAGATGTGGCATTACTAATGCATTTATAAACTTTACAAAATATATTTAGAATCTAAAACCTTTAAAATTTTTGCCTGATTTAGATTTCTTATACCATAAGCACTAAAATACTAACTTAAAAATGTATGAACTATATAGTTTATATGAATGTTTCAAAAATACACATGGCCATAAAGTAAGGGAAAACTTTCAAATATTTTTTTTAATTTTCAAGCTATCTTTGGACAGAAGCAAAAATGCTGATAGTGGGTGAGATTCTTAGTAGTTCCGAGTTCAAATATTATTATAGGCAGAATTATAACTAATCTAAACCTAATATTAATTAAGAACTATACATTTACACCTCATATTAGTCCTGGTTTACTTTTTTTCTGGTGGAGTTGTCATCTTTCGCCTAAACAGCAGAATGTGAGGCTCTGAAAAGTTAAAATTCTTATTTTTTATGGAAATAGGAACAAAAACTGCAGTAAATGCTCAGCAAAGAATAAACTGTAGTTGTCTTAAGAGGCGACTTAGTGAGCATAACTGCACCGGAGAATGGCAATGTGAGTGCTCCACTGTCTGGTCAGTGAACTATAGTGGACCATAACCTTCTGCCTAATGGGAGGCTTTTGTCGGGTTAACTTTCAAAGACTGGTGCTGATGACCAAAGATCATACAGTAGCAAACCTTACATTCATTTCTGCACCACCTGAAGATAGACTGTTAGCAAATACCTATGGTATTAAGTTTGCCATTGTACATCGTGTCCACATAAAGTTATTAAATAAATAAATACAGAGCTAACCATTATTGAAAAAAATATCTGTTATTCCAGAGCAATTTTATTACAAACTAAGCTGCCAGGACAGAATTAGTTTTAAGTGAAAGTAATTAGTTATTCAATATCTTCTGTGCCTTGATGGTTTAAAAATACAGTGTGCAATGCCCCTATACATCCCATACATCAGTCATGGGCGGCTACTGAGGGAGCTGGGACACAGGACATCAATGCCAAAAAAAGGAAAACTGGAAATAAAATTTATACCTATCAGTATACATGCGCCCATATTTCTGAGGAGCACAGTATAATAAGCAAAATCTTTTTTCCGATGAGGAGAAATACCCAAGTTACCCATATAACACATGTTAAAATTGGTGTTAACTAATGTTACAGGGGAAACTATTCTTCTTATAAGTGGCCTTAGCTGAGGTTGAAGCAACACTTAACTGTTTGTTTTACACAATAGAGGCAAACTAGCATTTTAAAAATCCCTTTGAGCTGCCACTCACTCTTTCTGTCTCAGTAATCAGATTTCAACAGAGTAACATACCAGGTTGATGCGTCATATAGTGCACCCAGCCGTGGCTCTGCTGCACGCCAATGCCTCGCCATTCCTGCTCTGACATCAAATGGTTTTTGGGTACCAGCTTCACCATCTCCTTGGGTAACACCACATGCCTGAAAATTGAGTGAAGGTCATCAATTATAGTTAATTATCAAATATAAAAAGAATAATATACTAAATGAGTCATTTTTCTGATAAGTTTCAACACACTCAATCTGGTATTGGTATGTCCCCACCCCTTCTCTTCCTGTGGGTGGTATAAGCCAACTATGGTAGTAAAATCTACAGGATAAACCCTATCAACATAGCCAGTGTGCTATAGCTACCAAGTCAAAATTTCCATTCTAAGGGCGATCCGAGGACTCCATGTCCAGCAGTGGGCTTTTAAAGGTTGTTGATAATGACGATTTGAAAACATGATGTACCTACTACACAATGTGGCATCTTTTAGATACAAATCGTTAAAGTTAATAAATATATTATTCAGTAAATAATATACTTTATCAGTCACGATATACATAGAATCTTCATTGCACAACAAACTAGGGAATAGAGGGCGATATGTGCTAAGACTGCTAAGGAAACAAGGCCAAAAACCCAACAAAGCGAATCCAACTAACATTGAAAAGGTCTTATTACAATCGTTCAAAGTTGTAACAATTAACACAAAATTAATCTCACACTGATTAACATCTATCCGGCAATTACAATTCCAGAAAACTTCTAAAACTATGAACTAGGAATTATCCCATATGTTACACATTCCAAATAGGTTATAAAATAAAATTTTATTTTAAGAAGATTTGAAATAATTTACCTTCCCAATTTAAATTGTAATATTTACCTGTATTCATGTTCCTCGTCGTAATATTTCTCGGAATAATAAATGTCTCTGCTAGACATGATGACAATGAAAAACTTTCAGTCCTTTTAATAGAATAGATATAAACTGTATTTTTATATCGATACTGCTCACAAATGTGTTGGTAATTCTTAATATGTAGCGCTTTCGAAAATAGGAACTATTACCCAAATTCTCGTTAATCACAAAGTAAAATTACACTCTGTATCAAACACAAAAACGTTAACGAATTTGAAATTTCGAATATTGAGTGATACCACAATGAAAAATACCATACCCCAAAACATTAATGGAATGGTATTCTGGACTATAGTAAGGATCAAGTTAATGTCAAAATTGAAACGCGGGTGAACACAACATTCATAAGCAATAGCCATTAAATAATAAGCATAGCCGTTTAACTTTTCTTTGTACTGTTAATAAAATTTACGTTTTTCGTCAAAAATTGACGAGAGCCATGATCACTTCACTTTCGGTGCGGGATAGCACATACCTAGTGTTTTAGTAAACTGAAACACAGTCTTATTTTTCTATCAGCAAGTGCTAACCACGCAACTAGAGTTCCATACAACAGTCCTAATAAAACACATGTCGTGTTCCCGATGGGCACGCTGAAACTCACACCCCTTGTGTTTTGCGGCGCATTCGAGTGCTGATAACACGTATATATTATAATGCGAGAATGTTGACAACACAACTGTTCTGAAGCGTTAAAGCAATGGGTAAAATTACGTTCGTACGGACTTGATAGAAATGAAATAACTATCAAATAAGTTTGCTGTCATTACACACGCGCATATTATGGCTTAAATGTACAGAAATAGGTAAATGCTCTTTACGAACATACTAAATTTTCTCTAATTCCACGAATTTATTGCACCATTTACTACCCAAACACTCCATGTTAACAACACTATGTTTTCTGGGTGTTATAGATTTCCGTCCACGTTTATTTCGTCAGTACCCGATACACACGCATAAGCAACGACAATTAGATGTTCATAAAGGAAATGAAAATAAAATCATAATAAAGGACAATATTTTTATTAGTAATATTATTTATATCACATAAGGCACTAAAAATAGCATCTGAATTAAAAAACAAACAAAAAATATTTATTAGTATTACAGGGTTTAAATTGCGCAGCCTTACAACTACAGTCTAGATTACACACACTCAGTCGGTCTCGAGGATATAACTAAAGTCCTAGGTCTATATCGTTAAACAAACAGCTAAAATATAGCTATAAATATAATATAGTAGTTTGGTAACGCTTAGTTGCTGTCAATTTGATCTTTAATCTCTTCATGCTTTTTCAGATGTTTTTCCAGTTCGTTTTTTTTATTAAACTTTGCTGGACCACTATGACAAGCATGAGCGTTTCCCGCGTGAGTTGACAGTAAATGACGTTTTAGGTGTGAAGCTCGCGTTAATCTCAGACCACAAATGCAGCAGACATGCGGTCGGTCTCCAGTGTGAGTTAATAAGTGCTGTTTTAAATCACTACGGGTGATAAATGCATGTCCACAAGTGTCACATTCAAAATTCTTCTCGCCTGTATGTCGTCTGTAATTATAAAAGTATTTTAAGTATCATTTTTTCTGTGCAGACAAAGTTTGGGCCATTATGACTATATAAAACTGACGAAGACCAAGTCATTTTTTGTTCACGTGATCAACTTCGTTAGTAGCCTTTCCTTTAAAATGTTTAATACTTTAACAGAATGACATTTTACTAAAAGTAATATTTTAATATTTCCTTGATTCGTATTCCCTTTTGCACCTACTTCAAAAAAGGAATCTGTCTGTACTTTTTTGTTTTTTGGTTTCGCTAAACTTCTAATGAAAAAAATTTATGGAGACAAACATGTTTCTATTAAATTTTTAAGAAATCTCATCGAAAAAAATATGAATGAACTATACAGATTTTTAGAATATCATCATGCTATGCCGGCTCGACCGGGGTGTTACCACGGCCTCACAGAAAACCGGTGTGAAACAGCGCCTGCGCTGTGTTTCACCGAGTGAGTGAGAATAACGGAGACCCAAACCCCCAACCGCACCCCCATTCCACAAAGGATGGCAACGCACTTGTGCCTCTGGTGTTACGGGTGTCTATGGGTATCCATGGCCCACAGCTGCGAGTTTGCCCACTTTTATTTTCTTGCGGTTATCTCCTGGAATACTACCAACTGGTGACATGTCGGACTCGAACCAACTAAAACCGCACGCCGCCTTAAGTACCAAGAGACGGGGAGCCAGGTGCACCCTTGAAAGGAACTCCCTGGAACCCCGACGTACCACGGGCCACCTACGGTTCGTAGATGGCCCCCCTCCCGAGCTGGATGTTCCCTTGCTAAGAGTAAAAAAATAAAAAGCGCTTGCGCCTCATTTCGCGCTGCTTCTGCTAGGGTGATAGATGGCCTTACCTGCCCAGGCTTGCGCTTATGAAGGACGAATATCTGATCGTTTGACTTTTAATTAAAAAAAATGTACACTTTGTTTATATTCTTTTTTTGTATATTAAAGTGACAACATTGTGATGTTATTTTTTTATTACTTTTATGACATCATATCACAAAGAGCAGAACAGAATAGCAGATCGGTTGGTCACCTGACTAATCGAAAGTGACTACCACCGCTGTACGGTGGCCATAAATGTCTGCCGTCAACAATAAAAAATTCACCTTGTATGGTACTGCAAATGCCCTATGGTTCGAAAAGATCGTGGACACAACACACACTGATATGGCGTCTGGCCAGTGTGTTTGCGCTTATGTGTAGCTAGCCCCGCCGAGTGTGCAAAAGATTCACCGCACACTGTACATTGTAAAGGCTTTTCTCCCTGAAAATATAAATAAAATGCATCTAACAATAATAGGAACGTCAATGACCTATAAGCGTCAAATGTCCCTTGAAAAAATATTATTAAACACCTTGCCCCTTAAAACAACCATATTAAACACCGTTAAAATTCTTAAAAAAATTATTGATACGCAAATAAGGTTTTGTTGCAGACACCATACTTTTCAAGATATTTGACAGATAGACTTCATTGACGTTCCTATTCTTACTTGAGTAGCACTGTATAGTACTAATCAAACTTACAGTCACATCACAGAGGACTCTTAAACAACATGAAAGAGTTGAAAAAGTTATACCTCAACGAAAATTTATATAGCTCATGTAACCGAGACCATTACACAAATCTATTGACACCTCATTTATTAAGGTTCAGTAGTTTAGGCACTATGGTGGAAAATGCAAACATACATAGACTGCCATAACGATTACCCTACCTTTTGGTAAAAAAGAAAGCTTTAGGCAAGTTCCTTACTGCTCCAATCTATGTCGCTTAGTTTCATCATGTACATTCATGTATTCATTCATTTTGAGTGTTGAACCATACTTGTTTTCAATACAGAGTCATATTCAAGAAAATTACAATGCAGCCAAGCTAAGTTAGCACGAGGTAGAGTTTTATAACTGTGAATCTTGTGCTATGCAATGAGCAGTCTTATAAACCTACCATTCCTAAAAGCTCTTTTAATTTTTATATTCATATTAATTAATATTATAAACTGATCACTCACAGTGTGTATTCGTAGGTGCACTTTTAAATTTTGTGCCAACGAAAAGTTTTTATTGCAATGAGGACAAGAGAATGGCCTTTCCCCTGTATGTGTTCTTATATGGGTCTTTAATCGGAACCTGCAATGCAAAACCAACATAATTTAATAGTGAAATGATATATGATTCATAAGTCCAAAGTTAAACTCTCCAAACCAAAAGAATAGAACAGAAACTTCTGTCTGATTAAATTATATTGAAAATCAATAGAAATTAAATTATAAGTAGCAATTAATACAACCTTGAGGACATCACTTTTCCACAAGTAAAACATTGTTGTTTACAAGTCTTTTTCAAGTCAATCTTAGAATAGGCCTCATCCTCTTGAACCAACTTTGTTCCTTCTGTAATAATATCTTCAGATAATAGTGTTTGCACGCTATGATCTACACTTTCATCAATTAATAACACTTTTTCGATCTCACTAGTCGGTGAAAGAGCATTATCATTGTCAAATGTGAATTTAACATCTTCTAAAGTACTTTTATCATCTTCTAAAGCGCTTTTGTCATCTCCCAATATTAATTTTCCATCATGAGATTGCTGCATCAATAATGATTTAAGTTTTAAATCACTAGATCGACAGAGCTGGACAAATTCTAAGCAGTCATTCAATTTTTGAACACATCTTGAACAAATAGTATTAGGCAGGCCATCTTCAGGGGCTATCTAAAGAATAAGAGGATGAGAAAACTTCGCTTTGTGTTCTAAACCTAATTACTAGCCAGTATTCATGGTTTCCTTACCTGTACCTTCGCTAGAGACATAATTTTTGCAGATATCATTGAAAAACCCATCTTTTGAAAAATACTTATTAAAAATCCTTGATCCAAGCAAATCCTACATATATTTGTAGTCATGATTATTATTATAATGTTAACAAAATAAAACTAAGCATTACGCAGGAAAAATTTTCTGAAATATGAATTATAATTTAATCTAAGCCACTTGAAGTTAAGTGTCAAGTGTTTATTAACTTCTTCTAAAAGCGTAATTTAAGAAAACGCAAGAAATTATATAGAACCTAGGTATTTTTAATTCCAATAACATTAGCATTCTATCTGGTCAGTATGTAGCCTACTGTCGAGTCGCAATCGAACTGTCAGTGCCATAACTGTCATATCACACATATCTTCTTCTTTATTTGATGATATGGCAACCAGCCGGATCAGCTATTTCTGCCAATGTCAAGTATTTCAAGTCTTCGAGTCTTCGTCGTGATGGAATTAATGATAAAAAATGTGGATGACATGAAACGGGGACCGTCTTTCGCAAAAACAAAAAACGATCTCCAAACAAATATACATATATACACATAGCTTTATGACACATGCGAAATTCTGGCCACACTGACACTGTTAAAAATTTGTACCTACATGGTGTCTGCTTTGCTAAAAAAATTTAATACACAACAGGTTCTGGCTTTGGTTTGCTTTGACTACTTTGACCAGTAACCTGTATCTATCTATAACTCACAAAGCGTAGATAATTTAATGATATAAATCCAATGAACTACTGGTGAGGCGTTTGTAGTATAAAAAGCACATAGATAGATAGACATGACAAAGATGCGGGTGGAAAATGAAAAATTACATCCACCCAATCTTTTCCTAATTTCCTTTCCGTTCAAAGAAGACAATTAAACTGCTAAACTTTTCTATTAAAAAATAAACAACTAAGACTCGACAACTCTCATGGATACTAATGAGCCTGAGTAAAATAAGGGAACCATAGATGGCTATGGCTGGTATCATTGCTAAGATAATAATGGATGACCCTGTCACAACTATACTACTTTTTTCTAGAAATGGACAGAATTTAGGCGTCTGAACGCGAAGTTCTGTTCGTCTAAATTAGACAAGACCTGTCTTCACCAGCAATCATTGGTCTCGTTGAAACACGCCAGTGAGGTAGACCGCCTCACAGACAGACATGCCTCTTTCCACTTTGCTCAAAGCTTTGGTTCCAACCCCACATGGGACAACACTTAATGTAAATCACAAAATTTTGTTCTAAGACTGGGTTTAAAAAATGTATTAGGTGGTAATCAAGGCTACTTCCAACTCACAATCAGAATTATCAACTACTAGACCAATAGGTGTATCAATAGGGAATTTACATGTTTTAATTTATTTCTTAATCTGATCATTTACCTCTCTTCAACATAGACAAACAATAAAAATAGGCTTGAAAATAGTCAAACTAATTTTCAAAGTGAAATTTAAAATACTACATTTAAGTTATTCAAATCCGCCATTTTGCGCGCGCTTTTGACAGTCAATGAGGTTATTGTAATTTCGTGTTTTTTTACTCACTATTCAGAGTTTCAGTTACTTTATACTTATTTACAGTTTTCTTAAGAAATCATGGAAGAAGGTAATTCTTCTCACAAACATTAATAATTTGAATTGAATTATGTAACTATCGATGTCACATTTCGTTCGATATTTAATAGTTTCTGGGTTTAAATAATAACAAAATAAAAAAAAACCTTTTAAGTAAAGTAAAGACAATAAAGAATCTGGAGATCAGACAAAAAAAATATTTTAATCATATATTAACTTATTTTAAAGTTGCCACACCACTGTACAGTGTGGATATTATTTTTATAAAATCTATAAAAAATGTTACCCATATCGCATAATTATTTATTTAAGTGAAGAACTTTAAAACTAATTGTTGTTCATTCTTAACTTTTCTTTCAATAACTATTTCAAACTTGTACCCATAATCAGACATAATTTTTATGACCTCATCTGGAATGTTTTCTTGAATAAGCAGCAGATAAAAGACCCCATCGTCTGCAAGCTTCTTTGGTATCATGTCTAGCAATCTGTCTGTTATTTCACGGCCTTTGACTCCACCGGCCCAACTAGCAGTGATATCATTCCATCCGCACTCTTCACTTTCTGTCACAACGTAAGGGGGGTTAAATATAATAACATCAAACATTTTATCAACAAATGAACTAGCCAAATCCATATTACAAGTATCCAAAACTACTTTATTATACATTGCTGTATCCTTGGACATAACACAAGCATTTCTGTTAATGTCTGTACTTAGACAGAAAGATTGTGGCAATACCATTCCCAAGGCCGTTATTATAACACCACTGCCTGAACCAACTTCTAAACAGAAAAGTGGGTTTTTGGCTTTTAAATATTCTAAATCTTTTTCCAATGCATCAATGAGTAGAAAACTATCTTCAGCTGGTTCATAGACATGTTCGAAGCTAGCCTTATCAATATGATTTTGGTATGGTGTCTCCATGGTTTTAGTTGATACTGCCTTTGTCAGGTACTATCCCACTTGTACTTTGTTCAGGCTCTTGAGGCGGTTCAGTTAATACAGCTGTGCGTACACTCTTCTCTTTGTTTACCATCCGGCGAATTTCATTTAATCTGTCCTGGAATTAAAAGAAATATTTGTAATAAAAATATAATAATAAGATGACTTTTAAAAAAAGGTTACTTTAAAAGTTGGTGCAAATTGAAAATGTACAATGAATGAACTTATTTTTTATTTAACCTACATGGATATGTATAAAATATTTTTAATTCAGTTAATTTAAGTTATTGATTTTCAAAATATATTTTCTAGTTTTGTGTTTAGACTAATGATTGTACAGAAAACCTAGAATAACAAAATTACATAAGTACTTTGCAGCACCTGATTACAACTTAATTTCATTAATTCCGAGCTTTTGCCAGTGGCTTCGCTCGCTCAGAAGAAGATATTTTCATCCCTTATTTTACCTCCTTAGAGGTGGCATTTTCAAAATTTCATTCTCAGTGCTCACTTATGCTATATGAAGAACCTACATGCAAAATTTTAGGACTAGAATCCTGAAATTTCAGGATGGGTTGTGCGTTGATCTCTGGGTATCTTAGTCAGAAAGTCACCTTGCTCTCATATATATATAAAGAGACTGTACACAATAAACTATGCTTATTCCACAACAAAGAATTATTAAATATAAAGGCAAATGTTACAGATAAACCATTTATTTTTTGTGATACTATACAGAAAAGATACTATACAGAAATCACAAATAATTTGTTTGTAACACCTCATTACAGTTTTAATTATACTAAGATTATTGTACACAATATACAAGCGTAGGCCAAACATTAAAATGAACAATGTGCTTATTTACTGTTTATTAAAATATACAGACACAATAAGAAATGCAGTGAGACTGGTTTAAAGGTGTAGCCTAAGGTATATATCAGCTGTTTGTCAGTGAAAGTCCAGTCAAAATAGGTCTAGCCGTAGCAGAGATTAGTTAGAACAATCAGGCAGAAAAAATAATTAAAATTGCTTTTCTGACATAGGAACCTTAGATACTTTTATATTCATTTAGTAAAAAGTTGTTAATTTGAAATTATTTTATTTAGTTATTTAGATTTACAATTATGATTGTCATGTGCTAATATATCTATAATACATCTTACCTGCGAGGCTTGTAAGACGTTGAGAACTACAGTCACTTTGTGTTTACATGAAATCAGCTTCTTAACATAAGGGTCTAGATCTGGATGATCATTTAGTGCAGAACGGACATTCTGTAGTTCTTCGTTTAACGACTCTATCTGCTGCTTCAATTCTAGTTGTGATATTCTAAAAAGATTTTGTGATAATAATTATAGTTAGTAAAAATGTTATTTTAACAGCTAAAAAATCCATTGATAATGTTTAATTTGCATAATTGATAAACTAACAGACAAAATTATATTTGAAGAGAAGAAGCAGTGCAAATTGAAGGTTTACACAAAAGTAGAAATTTAAATTCACAGTATATTTTATGAAAAAAAAAGAATCAAAGAAACTGGTGTTTAAAATAAAGTAAATATTATCGTCCATCTGAATAACTTAGTTTGTTAGCTACTCAGTAGATGATTGTTTCATGAGTGACATATTAGAAATCATAAAAGAATGTACAAGCTTTCACTAGTACAGTAAAATCAAGTAATTCTCTTTTATTCTAATTTCCTCATTACTTCCCAATAAGTAGTAAAATGGATAGATTCTTAATAGAATTATGTTAAAGTTTAATCAGGGACGTTTCTACCTATACTGCAGGGCAAACAGGTGCACCAGTTTTAGGGGCGCTAGCCACGGCAAAGGACGCTAGAGTAAGGATTATACAAGGGCGCTTCATAAACTAGAGGCCCTTCTGAGATAAGTTTATAAGCTACAGAAACAAAGAAGAAAAGGTTAGTTACCTTTTTGACTTACCTTGTGGCTCTGACTCTATCGTCTAACTGATCAACAGTGGGTTTTAGAAAACCGAGGAGGCCTTCTGCAAGTGTGTCTCGCGTTGGATTATCGAGTAGGTTACCTGTATTCTCATCAGCTGATGTAGTTGTACTTTCAGTATCATCCATAGCTAAATAGGTATTAAAACAACTAGTACATCTTAATTCTATATAATATTATCTAAGTACGAATATCAACACTATCTTTTTTATGTAAATAGGATTGAGAGGATAAAATGAATGACAATTATTCACTTTCGATGTTTGAATTGTCAATGTCAAGTGTCATTTTTCAATATTGGTCATTTTAATTCCACTGTGACCAAGAGAATTACATAAGAAATATGCATAAATTTTTTATTTGTCTCAAATATTTTTTCTAGATTCTTTTTGTTTTTACAATGTACTTATAAGGTATTTTTTTTATTTCGTGATAATTTAAGCCCACAAATTAATAAATAAAAAGTGAAAATTAAAGGAGGGAAATTTAAATTTACAAAACGCTTACTATTGATCGAAACAAGTGTGACGTTTAAGGTCACTTAACAAACAAAACTTTATGGAGGCCTGAAACGCAAACGCAACGATCCTAACAGAACCCCGCTAGGAGTATATGTGTTGTGTAACAGATTGTTTAAACAAAATAGGAGGGTGCTCTGTTGCAACTAACTTATTATATTGGCCATTTACAGACATTACTCAGAACTTATTATGTTCTAAGCTCAGTTTAGCTTGGCTCTAGATCACAGAGTACAATCTAATTAAAGATCTAGATGACGTTGCGTGTTAAATGTCCGAAATATTTAATTGTTTTGGTAAAAAACTTTTCTTTTATTCTGCAAAGTGGTAACCGTGTCAGACTCGCGGTCTCCCCAATAGGGTTCCTAATGGGGTAACTTATATTGCTAAAACTATACAACATACGGAATTTTAGGTATTCGAAAAGTATAGTAGTTTAAAGTTTTCAGACTTATAGATCGCAAAAAGTTACATCCAGATATCCAGAGTTTTAAACATTCCCGCTGTTCCTTTGCGAGTACCGCTATGCGCCAACGCAATACAATTTTACTTTTAAATTACACAAATCACCGCTTCGTGGCGCTGCTGTAGTATGTACATCTGATTGAACATGTATTTATTATAAATAGTAAATCAGTTGAGTATAACATTAAACGAAAACATGTCAAAGTTACAAGATATCTCGACAAAAGCCCCAAAGTTATATCATTTTAATATTAGTGGTCCTTCGCGTGGAGCCTTATTTGCGGCAAGAGTAATCGGAGTACCGGTAGAAATTGAAGTTATCAATTTATTTAAAAAGGAACAATTAAATGAAAGTTTCTTGAAAGTAAATCCACAGCATTGTGTGCCTACTTTGGACGACGATGGTTTTATAATTTGGGAAAGTCGCGCCATAGCTTGTTATTTGGCTGATAAGTATGGGAAAGATGATCAATTTTATCCAAAGGATCTAAAGAAACGGACACTCGTTAACCAGAGATTGTTTTTCGATAGTTCATCTTTGTATGTGAAGATTAGGGCTATTTGTGTAAGTAAACTAAAGTCTATGAGCTTTAGTGAAAATTTTATAAAATATAAGTTTTAATACTAAAAATACCCTTTTTTTGTTCAT
>PKRV01000096.1:0-58026 GCA_003709505.1 Hyphantria cunea | reverse complement strand
TGTACTGGACCAAGGCCCACGCCGGTATCGACGGTAACGAGCGCGCCGACCAGTTGGCTAAGGAAGCGGCACTTTCGTGTCGGAGGAGGCCTGACTACGATCTGTGTCCGATTTCATTCGTCAAGCGCCAGATTCGCAGTGAATCGCTCGACGAATGGAATCGTCGATACCGGTCGGGCCACACAGCACGAAAATGTTCTTCCCGGACGCGAGGGATGCACACGGCTTGGTGCAGAAGATCCGCCCCCAAGGCGTTGTCACGCAGATGTTGACGGGACATGCGAAAGTGGCCCCCTCGCGGCGAGCCTGTGAAGCGGATGGAGGGGAAAACCCGTCCCGCCCAGCCGCGGCCACACACGCGCACAGCGGTTCGCCGGCAGCGGAAGGGGTCCGTATGGATATCGTCCTCCGGGCCTTCTCTGCCGCCTACTTCCGCCTCGAAGAAGGTCGCAATCGCGTCAAAAAAAAAAACTGCTCTCGTCACGGGTCGTCTCCTCCGATGACTGCAGTAAGGGCCCGGCGCTGAGGTGCCCAAGCGGGATAAACCGCCAGCGTTTGCTGGCCGAGTCCTCACTGCAGTCGCAGTGGTGGCAGGTTGGACTCAATCCCTCCGCGCGAACGAGTGGAGGTACTTCCCCACTCGCGTACCTCTTCGGGCGGAGGGCGCATGCCACTCTCCGCCTGGAATTCAGACCTAAACCTAACCTAACTCTTTTATTTATTTTTTTTACTTGGTGGAATGCCTTTACGCACTTCGCTCCCCCCCCCGCGGGGACGGGGGGTTCGCTTTATGTGGGACTCCTGACTGACTCGCCCGACTACCCACTAAACCACCACGGTGTGCCACTCTGCGCCTGAGACGGGAGAGATCCGGGAACCGCTTTCTTACGCCATCCGGACCCCTCCCAGCGCCTGCCCGCCCTGAAGCGGGCACCGTCTTCTGATGTTCAACTCTCAAAGTGGACGACGTACGGCACACGCGTAACGTCGCCCCCCTCACGGGTGGCCTCTGAAGCGGATGGGGGGGAAAACCCATCCCGCCCATCCGCGGCCACACTCAGGGAAACCTAACCTAACTCTGACCTAACCTAATAGTTCTGTCCACCCTTTTTGTTGCAGGACAGCTATTTCCGTTGTTAACAAATCGTCCATGTACCGTCAACATCAACGTGAACAGGCCAGAGACTTTCGGGATTTCAGCTTCGATTTTCATCAGTCAGCGAATAATTTTCTAATAGTTGTTAAGCTTCTCCAGGCAAACGAACGAAAAGCATTTACCGCGTAAAAAAGGTTATATTAAAATCGATTTAGCCATTTACAAGACATGGGAGTTGCAAGTGCGGATAAACAGTCGGATATTTTGAAATGTAGTCAAGTAGGGTATCAAATAAAAGGGCATGACGTACGAATTACAATTATATCAGATAAATATACACATTCAATGAAAAAAACTAAAATAATTCAAATAATAATAAAAAACAGGACAAGTATAAGACAAAATTACTAAAAAAACAAAAAATATATAAATATCACAGACCAAAATAGCAATAATGTAATAACGACTTACAGGTAAACTCGGCGTACACAGGAGTTGTAACATATGCTACTATAGACAATATAAAACAAAAAAAAACGGAATAAGTTAATTAATTATCTTAGAGTCCTTTTTTTTATTATTAGAATCCTTTATTTTGTATGAGTTTCTTAAATTTTTGGCGCTTAGAACTCAATGCCATCATCAGTGTATTTATTTTACAAATACAGGATGTAAAAAAACTACTAACGAAAACTTGGAGGTTGCAATCAGACCACGATACTGAATAGGTTTGGAGAAAAAAACGCAAAAAATGAGTTACCCTGTCTAAATATTTTTGTGTTTTTTTCTGGTAACATACATATATAACAACATAATAAAACCCTTTAAATACCTAATTATCTAATTTAGAAAACCAAAAATACAAATAAAAACAATAAAAAAGCAATGTATAAACAAATATACAAACAGCTGGCTAACGATCGGGGTCATTAGACCGCGCCACGTTTAACACGGTTAAACGCACCAGTTATCTATTCACTTACTTGAAAACGCGAAGAAACTAAACCAAATAACTCACTCATCTGTCTTTCTGGTGGATTATCAACCAACGCTAAATAATAATGAATAGATACCTCTTGTGTTATTTTTTTTTGCGTTCGTATAGTGAAATCATAGCTATCAATCCTTGACACACTGAAACCAAACTTAAACACTGTCGCACGAGGCAAGAGTATGACTGCGTTTCAACAAAAGAAGAGCGGACCCATTAAGGACTGCGTTTAACTCGCAAAAGTAAGCTACATTTAATTTTGTCTTCTCACTAACAAACAGTCGATTCAAATTCAAGTGAAACATTTATCTTGCGCCGGGAATGAAACCCATAGCATAGCAACCCGTGCGTCCGAAGTCTTACGTCTAGATGTGTGTGCAGCGCCCACCGCGCCGTCGTCCAATCGACGAGGATAACAATTTTTAAGAACAGTGCACACTTACGGTTTCCTGGTTAAATTTTCTGGTTAGGAATCCCGATTTGGCAATCTGAATTCTCTTCTTACATACAAAATCTTCAACTAGGCGTACGTGTTCTTATTTTTTTCCAAACGGAAAAAAACTAACATTAACATTCATTTCGTACCGGTCGTATAAAATTTCTAATACAAAATACGAAATTTAACCAGGAAACGCTACGTACGAGGCTAGCCTTAGACACTTTGAAAATGCCGTCATTAATTACCTAACGACCAACGTGTTCGTCGAGTTCCTTTGTTTTTAGCAGACAAAGGCGTCCCGATGTCGCGTCGTATTTGGGGGTATAATAATATGTCAAACAACTTTAATTTCTACAAATTTTTCAATTTATTGTTTGGTCGGTGTTCAATATTCGTATTGGACACTTGCGTGGTGCATTAGAATTTGCATTATGTAAATGTGGCCTTGCTGGCCATTGATATAAAGCTTTCCTAACGATAACGTAGTTAAAAAAATGAAGGTCATCTTTTCATCTTGGGTCACTTCTATTGTCGTTTAACGTATATCTAGGTAGATAATCCCTTATAATTACATATGAATGGTTTCGATAGCATAATGAACTAGATCGATGGATATCCCAAAAGTGACAGTATACGTTAAATTATAAAGACTAAATATTGTTTGTAAATTATTTTATTTAATAAACACTATAAAAGTTTCGTATTGTATGTTTCACTTTTTACTTCATTATATGACTATGAATGTACCTACAAATAATTTACCCATATTTCTAGGCTTTTGGAAATACGAACTCCTGGCATCAGTCTTCTCGAAAGTCTTTTGTGATATTGACATTATTATTAGTAAAATTATGTAAAAATAACATAAAAATAATATAGTTGTTTGTGTACTTCCGTGTGATATGTTACTACTTGAGATTTTTTTGTGTACTTTTGGTGTATATTTACAACCTTTTCATTGCACTAGATGGGACTTTGTAGATAAACTTCTGTACGCCAACTTGTACGGTACTGACGAAAAGTAGCGTAGTTTCTGAGTATGAGTGTGCGTTAACGCGTGTATTTAATTGGAAGTAGCTGAGTTATTTTGCCAGAACAAAGGCCGTACGTTATCTACCTTTTGTTGTTTGACCTGAGGTACAAATAAACAAATTTCTATCTATCTGTCTATAATTAATTGAACTTGCTAAGACAAACTAGGTGTATAGATAGTGTAGGTTTCTAATTCAAATATCAACTTTGCAAGTCTTTTTTATACCAAAAGTGTTATGGGTTCCACCCAAATTTTTTTCGTTCTCGTCATGGTAGTTCTGGATAGACTTGCACTGCGGCGTAAGTGTACTCTAATGGTTCATTATTATTTGTTATTAAATAATAAAATAGAAAATTCCAAACGTTTTCTCGTTGCATGTTGCAATCCTCCTATCATCCCATATACAAGTGCGGGGACAGAGAGTGTGTCAGCAATTATAGACCCATATCGGTGCTCTCGGCTCTTTTTAAGGTTATTGAAAAGCTAATTAACGGTAGACTAGTAAACTTTTTAGCCAATTATTAAATTTAATTAGCCAATCTATAGAGTTGAAGTATACCAAATCGATGTACTGTACACTTTTTATACTTAATGTTACCTGCGGCTCCGCCCGCGTGATCTTCGATTACCATGGTGATTCTTAAAAACTGATATAACTTTTTTATTTATGAACCGATTTAAATGAAATAAGAACTAATTGTTAAGTGGAGTAAACTGCAAAGCATTAGTTAAAATTTGAAATCGGTCAAGCCATTTCTTAGATAAGCGTGCACAAACATGCAATCAGATTTACAGACAAACCGAAAAAAACCGATAAAAATTCGAAAAATCATTGTTCCGGAACCTGTTGCGGTCATTAAACGTCCTCCACCCCCATTATAATATACTTCTCATGAAAAACATTGAAAGTTTTTAAATTTTTTTGATGAGAACTGTAGTTTTTTTCTTAAATACCTTCTATCTACAAATAATATTACATAATTATAGTTATTAATTATTATTAAATAATTCATGTAATACAAAACATGGCTGCTGCGTCGCTATTTCCTCTTCTACACGACTACGGCGAAGCCAAAAGGGAGGGTAACATTATGCTTTATGTATGTTTCATAGCGCCTCGTAGCGCTTAAACTACACATTGACTACATCAGTTTCATTAACAGTTTTGACCTGGTCGAGTTACAGTTTTTTAAACTTTTTCTTCTCTTTCTGTGGTTAGTGGCAGGGAGCTGCAGCATGCCCGGCCGGTGCAGTCGCACCGCTCGGCTAGCGGCGGCGAGCGGCGAGCGGCGCGCGCACGGCGCTGGCTCGCGGCTCGTCTCTGTTCACTGTTCACCGTACACTCTGTACAGGCGGCGAGTCGTCAGTCAGTGCGCGCAACTCGCCCTCGTGCCGCGCGTTCTTTTGTTTCTCTGCCAAACGACGAAAACTCACGATTCGTCGGAGTCGTGTGCGCCCACGGACGCAACTTGTTTCTTATCATTATGAATATATATTAACCACCTACTGTAAGAACATTTAAATTGAGCTTATAATTTAAAACAACTGTGTTAATCTGTCGTGTGCGTGTGACCATTGATGGCAATTGCAATATGGTGCGGCTGAGCACGATATCTTGTGGGCATTAAGGTGCCGGCACCGGTGTCTGGAAGCGGCGCTGCATTCTGGGAGGAGCGAGGAGCGCGGAGCGAGGAGCGGATGGTGGCGAGCGTGGCTATTGCGCTGAGTAGCGCCACACCGCACTGCACCCGTATCAACACTTGCATGTGAGCTTCTTCTATTTTTTTTGTATGTAATTATTTATTTTGTTTAAACAAACTTCCTGCAACAAATTGCACAAGACGGATCTAAAGCAACAGGCATTGTCTTCCAGTCAAACTTTTGTGTGTTGCAATACTGTGGTGGCAAACGTATATTAGAAAAAAGTAATACGATAAATTAAATTAAAATATATTACAAAACTCAGAATTCTACTGATATACAAACATATATATGGGTAATAGGCATATATGCACAGATACAACTTGCTTGCCACACCCGAGAATCGAACCGACTAAAATCTGAAATATTACACCCTATATACTTTTAGTGCATCATAAGGATAAAATCTCTCTAAAAAACTTGATAAGTCAAATGACCGGAAAACCATGAAATCTTAAATGATTTTAATTATTTACAAAAAATAATAAACTAACTAATTAGTTGCTCGAAATGGGCTCCATTTTCTTGGATACACAAATGTATTCTTCTAACGAATTCATTTCTAGTCACCTTTAATGACGTGTTGTGGAGAATATTGCAAATCGTATTCTGGACTTCAACTCTCAACTCGTTTACATTCGCTTAAGATTTAATATAAATTTGTTTTTCTATATATCCCGAGTGTATTCTATATATTTCTAGAGATCCAGTATTTGAAGGTACTTGACAGCGTTTAAATGACCTTCGTAAACGTGTACAATGTTGAAAGAAAACCGTACTTGACTGTTAGCTTTACGACACGAACAAGATTCACTCGAGACCAATAGTGGCTATGGCGGATATCGCACATGCCGCATGCCGTCATTGCCGAAGTTGCTTTCGTCAGACCGTACAATGTTACTCAAAAGATTAAGGTTACGGTCAATTTCTCTCAGCATTTATTGCCAAAATTGTGATCGTCTCTCACAATCTCCAGGATACAATTTTAGCACCAACCGACCATCGTGGTAACATTTATATTTATTACTTTTTGAGCACTTTAAGTACGCGAGTGTGGGTTGTTGCAATTACTACGGCGGCATCTCTGCTTGAAGCCTTCGGAAATGCTTTGAAGTATTTTGAAACACTTAGATCAAAATTGAAATATTTATGCTTAAGAGTTTCGTCGTTTTTTGAATCCTCGTATTCTTTAAATTTTCTACCATTCTATTCAATAGGAACCGAGTAGGTGCCAGTCAGTCTCGATATCTCTCTCTATTCCACCGCAGAGCTAGATTCACATCTTTATTATTTAAAAAATAAGCTTCCATTAAATCTAATTGTTCTTGATCAGCCATTTTTCCAGTGAGACAAATATGAAATAATTTGTAAAAACAATCAAATGTGAATAGCAAATGACAAGCTATTTTCAAATGTAACATTCCATATAACTCAATATTTACAGGCAGTTATGTCGCATCTGAGAAAGGAGTCTGCATTACAAAAACTTGGAAATTGCAGTTCTCTTATCTAATTAGCGTGGGAGAGCCACGCTTCAGCATGCACGGGCCGGCTCGACCGGAATGATACCACGGCTTCACAGAAAACCCGTGGCCCATAATCCAACACCTCCCCTCATCTCCCCCCCCCTCCCCCTAGGCCGGCAACGCACTTATGAGACCTCCGGTGTTACCGGTGTTCATGGGCGGCGGTAATCGCTTACCATCAGGCGATACGTCTGCTCGTTTGACCACAATTCCATAAAAGTAAATTAGCATTTTAGTGGACAAATGACGTCAGTGATAATTAATAACAGAAGTAAACAGATAGATCTTTAGGTAAAAGAGCTTTAGCTTGATCTATTGAATTTTTAAGTCGAGATTTCATGGTTTTCCTCTCATTTGATTTATCAAGTTTGTTAGAGAGATTTCGTTCTTATACTTGACCTTAACGATGGATGCAATAAAGGTATGATTTAATTCGCGAGTGTAGAAAGCGAATTTTCGGAAATCATCTTTAAATGCAGTTTTCCATCTTTTCTAAAATAAAGGAATGTCTTATTTGAATAAAATTTTCTGTATACATTACTAAGAGTACTTTCCCTACAGGTGGCATTACAAAATTCCACCCTGCAAATACCTTATTTCCAATGATTTTTACCACGTTATCTTTGAGGCATAAGGAAGGCTCTAATGCGAGAAAAACATAAATTTTAGCAAAATAGTAAAAACAACACTTATTTATTTTTCTATTTGGACTGCGACCGGCCAGTGACTTTTGACAACGAAGTCTCTCGGGGCAGCGAGTAGCTTATAAAAATAAAGAAACGCGATATTGTGAATTGCCTTTCCTACCATGTGAGGACGCCAGCGGTCCGTCCGTGTCGACACATCAACCCTCGAATCGTGTATCTTACATACCATATTCATTACGATGTCTTGCAACTTTTAATGCACGTTGCTGTAGATAAAATAACACAGCCTCTTGATTAGGTATGTTAAAAAATAATGTTTTTTTTTTATATATAATTAAGCTGCCAAAATGACTCTGCCCTGCCTGATGGAAAGCATGAGCAGAATCCAAGAGTGGTGGTCACCATCCTCAATGCAAAAAAGAACAATGCAGCATGGTGACCCACACTATGGCGGCCTGGGGGGAAAGGGGATGGTGAGGGGGATAGGGGGCGTTGGATTGGGGTATGGGCCTCCGGTATCCTCACTCACTCGATGAAACACAGCGTAAGCGCTGTTTCACACCGGTTTTCTGTGAGGCCGTGGTATCATCACTACGGTCGAGCCGGCCCATTCATGCCGAAGCGTGGCTCTCCCACGGTAACGGATGTTTATTTAAATCGATTTTTATTATCAAATTTTATAGTAAAATTAATAGATTTTTAGTAAATCAATTATATAAGTTACGAGTTTAAATCGATTTTCAGAAACAGCTCGTATATATGCGATGGATGAGAAAATCTTGCAGTTAGTTTCAATTTTATAAACAGCACCATCTATGTGTTGGATGAAAAATCTCGAATTAAGTTTATACGTATAAGTTGATTGTGTGTATGCGTGTAAAGTAGTTTCAGTGTAGTGGTGTGTGAGATCAAGTTGTTGCACCTTGTTGGTAAACAATAAGAATGTCTTCTAACCGTTAAACACCTAAAAGCGGTCGACGAAATGTTTTATAACGAAGAAAGATAATACATATGCAAGTACTGCAAGCAATATGCAAGTACTGTTCGAACGAATTAAAAACTAGTGGTTATACTACAAATTTTAAACAGCACATGGGACGAAAACACTCACCTCGACATTTATGATAGTGAAATTAGCCGACATCTATCAAATTTAGAATAAAATTTTAATAATGGAATTTTTGAGATTAAAACTTTTTTTAATTTCACACCAGGAAATGTATAAAAATATTAGTGTATTTTTTTTTTAAATTTGATATTACAATTTATACAGATATTTTTTTTTATTTCCAGCTGTCTCAGTTTCTTCCAATAAAAAATGTACTTTATTTCTTTTTATTTGTTTGTTTATTAGTTTGTAAATACATCAATAAGTTTTATAAACTAAGACAAGTTACTTTTAGTTAGTATCTGGCCTGCTCATAGCTTATTTTAAGGAGTTACGTAATATTTGTATAAATTGTTGTAATAATGAGAATGACAAAGACGAATTTTTTTTCTTCGGGTATGGCTTCGCACTTCTTGTACATTTAGCCATTTTCAATTAGGCTTTTATTGGAATATAAAAAGCATGTACTTTTAAATAATATGAAAAAATCGTTTATTTGCAGAAATCGATTATTTATTGTCATTAATTAAATAAAGCGATTTTTGATGAATTGATTTATTTTAAATGTAGAAAAGTCGATTTTTATTTAATCGACTCTTCTCCATTAATCTCACATCCCTGTTCTTGTTGTGCTAATGGATACTATCAGCGGTTGCCCTGAGAGGCTTGATTTGACTGTAGACCCTACAAAGTGACAAACTATTATCTTGGTCAGTCAAATATTACCTTATGTATGTATGTGTGTATAATATCATGTACATATTTAGTGCATCAAGTTAAAAAATAAATAAATATAAACAAACAAAAGCGACGTTTGATGCTCGGGTCGGACTAAATGTTTGTATGATCTGCACATAATATGTATTTATTTACATAAAAGTATTAATGTACTAGCGGACCCGACAGACTTCGTCCTGTCAAAAAGATTTGTAATGTGGCAGTTTTTTGTTCCTACCTATTTTATAGTCGGGGCAAAAACTTCTCCTGAACAGAACCGTCACGCAGGTGATAGGGCGTTGGATATAAAAATAATTAAATAAAACAGATATAAGCATTTAAAAGTAAGAAATCGCTTTATTGTTAATCATGTGAATCATAATTATTAACAAAAGTCAGTTTTATTTTTATTGTAGTGCTTTGTGATATACGATGTTTCTTGTTTGATTACCTGGCGCACAGACAAAAAAATCTGATGGTTTTCCAACACGGAAACAGGCAACATACAATTTACCATGGGAGAAACATGGGTTTTCCAGATTAATACCACAAACACTCAATGATTGCCCTGGGACTTGTTTAGGGTCATGGTAAAAGCAAGCCGCACTGGAAACTGTAGTCGTTTGAACTCAAATGGCACATCAGCCGGAATCTTTGGGATGCGCGGTATGAGAACATCTTTTCCTTTATACTTTCCTTTCAGTATAGTTGCTTCTGTCACGTTGTTTAGTATTTTTTTTATCGCTAACCGTGTGCAAATACGCGATTGGTTGATATTTCGCAACATTATAACTACCGATCCAACCTTTAATTGAAGATTGTGAGGTGGCGATCCTGGCAAATCCAGCGAGTTTAAAATTCCGATACATAGTTGACTACATCATCTTGGTTAGTAGCCGAATCAACTGATTTATATATCGTCGATTCGCATGTAATTTGTTCTTGAGTTTTGAAATTTAATTCATTTACATCTATGTTTTTGGCAGCCAATATAGATCGTTCACTCAACCAATTATGGTTTCTGTAATTTTGAGAAACATCTGGAAACATCTTCTGAATAAGTTCATCTTTTGATCGAGTTAACTCACAAAAACTTTGAGGAAAGTTAATGCAGCCAGTCAAGATGTCTATAGGAAATTTGCCATTACCAATGTCAATGAGTTGTTTAGAGAATATGTTTTCAGATTGGTCATTTTGCAACTTGACACACATATTCTTGCTTAAATGAAGTACTATGATATGTTTCCACAAATTGGAGGACTTTAGAAATGCATTGACTTCATCAGCTGGCGTTGATAGCGGAAACACTGGCAATGTTTGACGAAAATCTCTTGCTAATAAAATCATTGCACCACCAAATCGGTTATGATTGCTCCGTAGATCTTTTAAGGTTTTGTCTAAAGTCTCCAAAGATTTTTTATGTACCATCGTGCATTCATCCCAAACAATCAATTTACATTGCTGCAAAACCTTTGCCATTACAGATTTCTTTGAAATGTTGCAGGTTGGAGTTTCATTGCTTTGCATATTTAATGGCAATTTTAGTGCTGAGTGGGCTGTTCGACCACCTTCAAGCAAATTTGCTGCTATTCCCGAGGAAGCGAGTGCAAGTGCAATTTTAATTTGTGAGCGAACTGTTGCTAATATTAACGAAATCAAAAAAAGTTTTCCTGTACCACCAGGTGCATCTAAGAAGTTAATCCCTCCAGTTTCATCATTTGTTACTTTTATAAGAGTATCAAAAACATACTTCTGTTGTTCATTCAACATAGGAAGATTTGTTTGAATTAACTCTTTCAAAGTGTTGAGATCATATAGTTTTTCTCGATGCAACTCTTGGTTAAAAGCATCATGCATTGGGCGATTGGGGGCGGCCAGGCCTAATTGAATTAATAGTTTGTTTGACATAATCAAGCACATGTCTTTAATTGAAATCAACGTTTCCCCGTATATTGTTGGATATTTGTCAAAAGGTGTATGGAATCTTTTCCTATTCCTGAAACCGATGAATACAATGGCTCTGGTGGTGGATCCAATGGTATCAATTTAACTTTACCATTTGTGCGACACAATCCATTGGCTTCGTTTTTGTATTTCAATGCCTTACAACGTGAGCAAACCGAGATCACAGAACCAATAACAACACATTGGTAGTTACTGTAGTCAATTGACACATCGTAAGTGAAAGCAGCTCGATTCAAACTTGCGTGATTATTTATTGAAAGTCGCGCTCGCGCTTGACGCGTTTGTGATATCCGAATTCTTTCACTTTTATTTCGGTCGTCTCCTTCTTGGGCAGTACGATTAGATCGGTAATTAGCTTGGTTTTTAGCATTTCGGGTTCTTCTACCTAAATTTCTTCGTCTCATAGGAGGTATATCTATAATATTAATTACTATCTCACATGCAGTAATTAGTGATCACAGGTAACTAAACACCCTGCACAAAACACAATATACGAATTTGTTTCGTGTATCAGTTGACAAAAGTAAACTCAGTAGAGTAGGTAACAGAAGATCCAAGAAAAACAACAGTCGTACACTGACAAATTGACATTGACAGTCCGTTGTTTTTTTTCGACTTTTTTTTTAATTTGATATGACTTGGTGTCAAATCCTTCAAGCCGTACCAATGTTTTGTGTATGTAGAATAGGGATATTAAATTAATAATTAAAAAAAATAAAACAATTTTGGTAACGCAGTTTATGTTTGACTGATGTAATGTCGTGAAAACTGATGCATTTTAAAGCAAAACAAAAGAAATAAAATCGCGAAGCCAACCTAATTGAAAATCAGTACTAATGATCTATTACATTTTGTGACTATTCAATTTGGTCGGGTCCGCGATATCACTTTTCTTGAGTTTTCTTGAGTTTCAGAACGCGACATTAAATCCTCCAACTATGTATTCTGTGCTCCAACGCACACACGCTCACTGTTTTGATAGAAATGAATGAATTTGAACTTTGTACAGCAATAATAAAGTGCAAATCGACTCTTTGACATTAGGAAGACACCTACATTGCTTAGACAATAGTGAACTTTATACAATAGCAATAAAGCTCAAATTGACTCTACTTTATAGTTAGAACGTTTGTATGAGAAAAAGAAAAAGGGCTGTTTTTAGGGTTTTTCCGACAATTATTCGAATTTTTCTCATGTAAAAACCATCCTTGAACTTCAACGAACATTTAAAAAAAAGGATTTGCCAAATTGGTCCAGGCCTTGTTGAGTCATGCGATTACCAACACATTTTGCGATTCATTTTTATATTATAGAAGATTTTTATCAGTAGTCTGGTACCTATACTTTAAGCTCTGCTTCGTTTGGGACTAGATGGCGTTGTGTGTTAGATATCCGATATATTGATTTATTTATGTTGGTACAGACCTTAATTATTTCCGTTATTTATTAAGCTAATGTGTGCTACGATCTACTACCGACTACTGAACAGTCGCATTCGATTTTTTTTAATCATCTTAAATAGTATTATTTTTACTCATATCTATCTTAGATCGGTCTCCTAATTTGTCAACGCCATCACCTGCGCACCCCGACGACACTCTCTACACTGTTTTCAACTCTCATAACTGGCATGCAGACGAGTTTTCGAATAATAATAGATATCTTTGATCTACACACGCAGAAGTGTGGTAGGGGCATAAAGGGCGATTAATATTATGCCCCTCCCACACTTCTGTGTGTGATCATTCGTCCTATCTCATTCAATCTGACCTTTTCATGAATGCTATTCTTCAGAAAATTCGAATCCCAATCTCAATTCGTTCAAGGTGAAAGTATAAACTCTCTTTACCCAAAAATAGGTGATGATCATAAAATGTATGGGTTTCTGCCCCAGAGTGTGTAAGACCTTCTAATTAAAGAATGTATATCAATTATGAATAAAGTAATGAAGGCATAAAATATAGTGTTATTATTATGATAATATACGTTTCGCAATGAATTTTAGTCGTAATATCAGGTGTGCTTTATTGAGTTACAATGAAGTGGCTTCCAGTTCCTGTATGCTGACATCTTTCAAACTACGCAACGGATTGTCATGCGGTGTTCACCGAAACAGAGAGTGGAGAGTGGAGAGAAAAGTTAATTTGGAGGACAGAAAGCGGAAATGTCCTGAAAACTTAACAATATTCCACTAAACTTATATTTCTATGTGAAGCTTTGACCATTAGCCTGTTTCCATTGCATAATTTAGGGAGTTTTAAATTTTGCAACAACATAACAGGGGCGTCCACGCGTGGAATACGCCAATGGTACGGCAGACCGTACCGTAGCGTCGTTCATGTTGACCACCGAGTCTATAGAAGTGTATATAATTTCTTCCCCTCGAAAAAAGTCGCGATTCCTCGTGAATTTGAGGAATATCTGGATAAATTTTTGATATTAATTCCTGACCGGTAGCTACCACTTTCGCAGTGATGTTCTATTGTCATTAGTCTTGTGACAGAAAGGCGTGTCCGGTAGTGAACTGATCGAATGGGCTGCAACGCTCAAGAAATCCGGCACCAAAGAAAGAAACCTATCTTCTGGCGACGTACGCCTCTTCTTGTGAAAATACTGCAGTAGCATCTAGGTTCCACGATGCGTCTTTGACCGACTCGCGTAAATCACTTGAGAATAGTTTATGTCCTGGGCCTCGAGTATCACTCAAAATAGCGAACTACGCGGTCGCACATACAAGATATTGAAAAAGTTCCTTTTTATAGATTTATTTGTAACGATCGCACACTCACGTGCGCCGGCAAAATTTTGCACTCACTCGCTCCGATATGGATGACGCAGAGACCGCGGCCAATGAAAGCCCGTGATTGAACGAGACGATTGATCGCGATAGTTACGCTCTACCATTGGTTCAAACTTCCACTCCGGAAGCAGAAAACAAACGCCGCCGCCGCCGCCGGTTTTGATACAAACATAGTTTCTAAATTGTGTCAACAAAACACACAAAAATCGAAAGACCCGGTTATGTTTTACGAGCTCAGTCATTTAATTAAAATAAAATATGTTTTATTATATAATTCTAGTTACTGTTGCCGATGCTAACTCTAACTTCATAGCTATTGACGTGGGTACTTATAGATCCAATAGTGACGCCAGCGTATTCCAAATTCTAACTTTGTTAAAGACTTTGAACAAACCAACTGGATTTACCACCATGCTCAGTAATACTAAATGATAATGAAGGATCTGAAACGCTATTTGTATTTGTAAGGATGAAGCTTTTCCACTTTTAAAATATTTGTTGAAACCATACCCAAGCGGAAACTTATTTATGAAATAAAAAATTTATATCCACTGACTTTTGTATGCCAGAAGAACAGTTGAATGTACATTTGGCATCATGACAAATAAATGGCGAATTTTAAACATGCGTTAGATACAAAACTTCAACTTTACGATTACATAGTATTTAAAAAGCGTTCTGTTGATTGCACAACTTGCTGCGAAAATACGCTGGCCAGGAATTACCAGAAAATTTGGGCAGGTGTGAACAATCGCAACTACGAAACTTACACCCAATTAAAATTTCGTCCTAGTAGTGACGTCATGCAAACACGAAATTTATTTGCCGTCTACTTTATACCTCGACCTAGTGCCTTCAATTCGCAGTACGATATTATTAACTAACTTTTGGTAGTAAAATTAAGCACAGCAGATACCGTTGTTTTTCTTTTTGCCTGCGATAAGCTTGTCCAATTCCTACACACATTTCTATATGCTTCCTGCCAAAGTTAGGCCTTAATATCTCTGTATTGATTCACTCCTGCCTACCTTTTTCCACTTGTTGTTTCCGAGTTGGACAACATGACATAAAAGCTATGTGGTATACTTTTTTGCGGATTCAGGTCTGCGGTAAAATCCGGGCACTTAATCGCAGTGCGTGCTAAGCCTAGAAAGTTATATAGGCGCTTCTTAAATACATTAGAATAGTACAATAGTAATTAATTCTTGGGGTATCCTGTTAAATATGACTGGCGTCATGTAGTAGGTACTTTATGCAATAAAGCTGTATTTGCTTTATGTATGCGGAGTCTATCACGTGTATTCGTATTTCTATTTCATGTACCTCACAATGTCTGAGAGAGTTCAAATAGCTCAGAATGTAATTTTATAAACGTTGCTATTTTATTTACAGAGAGAGTTAAGTCTAGATTTCGTTTCTTATAAAGTATGTATTTATGTATGTATTTACAAAACAAAAAGTATATAAGTATTAATATCAGTTATCTAGTACCCCTAGTACAAGCTCTGCTTAGTTTGGGACTAGATGGCGTTGTGTGTTAAAATGTCTGAACATATTTATTTATTTATTATTTATTTATAGTATCCCATCTAAAACATAAACGTGAAATGAGAGCCAAGTTCACCATTATGATATATGCCTTGGATGGTGTTCACTTGAGCGACAAAAATAGTGAGATCTAAATTGGTGCCAAATTCAATGGTCAATTTAGGAATTTATTTATAACAACATAAAATATTTTATAACAACTATCACTTCTTCTTAAAATTTAGGATAATATATTGAAGTTTCAAGTCTGACTTACATAGTTTTCATATTATTACTACTTGAGTACTTAACTCAAGTAGTCATGGAAGAGTCTTATGTTCGATGGTTTGTTTCTACCAGTAAGCCAAATTTTCGGAAGAATAAATTAAGAACTTACAGTTTTAGTATTTGAAAAAATGGCAAGTCAAACATTAGACTTCAATATATTATCCTAAGTTTTAAGAAGAAGTGATAATTTAAGTTGTTATAAAATATTTTATGTTGTTGTATATACATTTAAGGATGGACCATTTACCTTGGCACCTATTTAGATCTCACTACTTTTGTCGTTGAAGTGAACAACCAAGTCATACATCAATATATTGAACTTGGCTCTCATTTCACGTTTATGATTTTGCTGGGATATCATCACTTTATCTTATCTTTATACTTTATCAAATTATTAGTAGGTACTTATTCGTAATAAAATTAATACCAAACGGTTTTGTAATCTACTGTATTTTCTTACGATTACGGGGTATAATTGTCTTTTTCTGTATTAGTTCTATATTTTCCTGTATCTTTGAAATGTTCGAGTGAGTTGCCCAGTCCGTATCCGGAATTTATTTTTACGCGTTGCTAGTTTATACTCAATTTTGTCAAATCGGGGCGGTATAATGCGCGGAAGTGGCTGTATTCTACAATATAGCTCTCTTGCGTCTTGATTTGACTTGGATCTAAATTGATAAGATGTACTCCATCTAAGGTTTAACTCTGGAGAGTCCAACGCAAGCCTGCCCTTTACCAAATATAGAGGACCCTATGTGACTTGTGCAAGTGCGCCGTGATCGGAAATGCCTATTATTTAATTTTTCATAAGTCATGATCGTACACTATTGAGGGGCGGTAAATATTGAAATAATAATTAATACTGAATCCCAGTTGATAAACTAATGAATACCAATATTAGTTATAAGTACTAAAACTGATAAATTAAGTTTGGTATTCTACTCGTTATGTATTCACCTGAAAACCTTGGAATCCACATGACGACAGGCGGTGATAAATTTTGATTGCTGATTCTAATAGTATAGGCACAACAAGTTGGAGTTCCTAATAGAATAAATAAATTGAAAAATTGAAATAAAATGATCAAAATTTACTGGTTCTTGATTTATTCCTATGTATCCACGCAAATATCTATCTGGTTGCCAAATTTGGACTTTTTAGGTCATCTGGAACTAGGTTAGAATTTTGATCTATAGATCAGTCAGTGATAAAAACGACGATTTTTGGACGTTATCATCTAAAAACTCGACAGGCATATGTGCAATAGTTTTTGAGTTATGAAGCTGTCAAAAGTGACCCCAAATAGTTCGTGTAACTTTTTTGCAAATACGTTCATAGTATGATACATAGACCACATCCAAACTCCAAAACAAATATTTGTAGATCAGTCAACCATCGAGGCAGTCGGCAATTAAATATAAATAAATTTACTAAAGGTGTTTAAATACGTTACATAAAAAAATAAACTTTTAATGTAGAGAATATGTTGTTGCAGATGCTAAGTTTTGGCTGCGCGCCACGACACCGTGCGAGGGTAGGATGTCTACTACAAAGGAGAGAAGACATCACAAGAAGTATAAAGTACGGTGAAACGTACGTGAGCGCGTAAGTGCAGCCGCCATGTGTCACTGGTAGGGCATAATGTTGGAGGAGGGCAGCCGCGAGCTGTCCGCGCTGGCGTACTGCGGGGCGCCGAGCGTGCCCTCCGCTGCTCTCGCGCCGCTCGGCGAGGAGGCGCGCTGCTGCTGGCCCCAGCGCGCCGCGCCCGACGCGCAGTCCTGGTGTTGTCGCTGTGCCCATAAACGGCGCGCCTCCCCACTTACGTGTCTCGCGATATGTTTTCTAGTTTTAACGTACAACTTGCTCGGTGGCTTCCTGTTTCTCGCCTTAGAGGGCAGCGTATCTACCGACGAGACCGCTGTGGCCGCTTCGAAACCCAACCTCAGCCAGTCCCAAGGAAACGAGCTTCGTTCCCGGACCGTAGAGCGACTCTGGTCTATTACCGAGGACCTTAACATACTTTATAAGGAGAACTGGACGAAGCTGGCAGCCAAAGAGTTGATGGACTTTCAAAGGGTGCTGCTCAAGTCGATGCGCGGTGGAGCGATATTTGAAGCACGCCTCAACGTAAATCACGAAGCTGACTACCGCTGGACATTCTCTGGCAGTTTCTTGTACGCGCTCACGTTGATTACGACGATCGGTAGGTTTGTTTCAATTGATTTAATTTTAATGTATGTTTATGTGAGGTATTAATGGCATCCGTTATGATGTGATAAACGTACCGTATAAAATAAGTATAGGTAAAACAACTCAAAATTCAAATCCAGGTAAAGTATAAGACCAGGCCCCGACATAATGTATAATTGCAGAAGTATTAGTAATACATATATGGGAATATCGTTAAATAAGTTATGAAAAGTGAGTCTAAGGCATTTTTTGCTCGTTCAATACTTGACTGCACGAATGGCGTGGTGATGCAAGTCATCTCGCCGCCGCAGGGTTATGGATTCAATCCCCACATGGGACAACACTTTGTGTAATCAAATTTTATTGTTGTTTTCAGTCTGGGTGCTTTTTCTGAGTTGACATATTATAATAACTAAGTAGAAGCTCGGTCCCCGTTAGGAGTGTCAGTAAAATCCATTCTTCTAAATGAGGGTAGACGTGAGTTGGCGGACGAGGAGAATGATAATGAATGGTTTCCACACAATCACTTTATTATAATTCTTGATAGCGTATTACAATTATGATAATCAAAATGTTATACGGGTTGAAAAGTTACGTAAGACACTCCACCGAACGTGTGATGCTAATGCAAGATGTAAACGATAATGTTTGCCCTCCGGCCGCGTTCCATTTTATATTGACTAGCCACCGTTCTTTAGGGATGGGATAAAAATAATTGTCGCCTGCGATTCTTGTTTATGGCTTATCAAATAAAAATAATCGACTAACATCAATTATTTAAACTAGTGATTATTATTTTAAAATGGCAATGATTTTCATCCCATTTGTCGTCGGTCGCGCGCTTCAAATTCGGTGTTGTGTCAATGTCTGACTTCCGACACTTAAGTGTTGCCAATTAAAATAACTGATGCGCCGTCAAATATATTCCTAGTACTGAAATTGTAAAAGAAAATGGTATTCTTAACTGAATTTTAGATTTCTTGTACAGGTCACGGCAACGTTACTCCGAAGTCGTCAGTGGGGAAAGCTGTAGCGGTGGCGTACGCGTGCGTTGGCATCCCCATCATCATGCTGTACCTGTCCACCATCGGCGAGGCGCTGGCGCGGCGCGCGCGCGCCCTCTACTCGCGCCTGCGCCCCGCCAGCCACGCGACCCTGCACCGGCACGCGCGCGCCGACTGCCTCGGCCGCTACCCCGCCCCGCCGGCGGACTTCAAACAGTTCAGTGATTGTGACAAGAGATATAAGCTCGATAGACACAAACGGACACCGTTTCAGGCCGC
This sequence comes from Hyphantria cunea, assembly GCA_003709505.1. Classification (NCBI taxonomy): domain Eukaryota; kingdom Metazoa; phylum Arthropoda; class Insecta; order Lepidoptera; family Erebidae; genus Hyphantria; species Hyphantria cunea. The sequence goes on along the minus strand of PKRV01000096.1, from coordinate 38,715 downwards.
CCTCAACCTGGACAGTTTCAATAGTGGCTACCATTGGACGTGTAGAGACCACACGCGAGTGCCCGTTCTACTTAGTTTGTTACTTATCGTGTTGTACATAGCTCTAGGGACCTTCGTGTTCCACACCACGGAGCGGTGGAACGTCGTCGACGGCTGCTACTTCTCGTTCGCGAGCCTCGCTACCATCGGCTTCGGAGAGTTGAGGCCGGGTCTGTACGCGAGTACGATATCTGCCAAGGCAGAGGACATCGCAGTGGGGGTGTGTTGTATATATATTCTCGTAGGGATCGTAGTTATCGCTATGTGCTTTAACCTGATCCAGGAAGAGATAAGCGGTATGTTGCGCGGGTGGGGTGCACGAGGAGCCAAGCGCGTCGTGCACAGCGTAGAGGTACGTGAAGATAAGTTGGCCATGTCGGTGTTGTCCTGACAACGGGAAGGGGGGGAGGCGGGCCCCCCTCCGGTACCTGACAAGCGGCCACAAGTGAGTTTTAAGATCGACAGCTTGAACCCGACCAAGTTTAACAGTCTGCCGCGGCGAAAATCATCGCACTACGGTGACGATAGCTTTACCCGTGACGCACCGGCTCGTCGCTCGGCCGGGCACGCCGACCGATGCGTGGAGTACTTCGTGCCGCGCAGCCTCAGCGAGTTCAACCTGAGCGGCGCCGGGGACCTGTACGAGCTGGCGGCGTTCGGCCCGCGTCGTGCCGCTCCTGGCGGGTCGTCGGCGGGCGCGGGCAGCAAGGCGCGCGACAAGATGGTGACGTTCGAAGACGAAGGGCCTGCCGGCACCGGCGCTGGCAATCCTCCCGCAGAAGACGTCGATGTATTTATGTGACGACGACGTTTCGAACACATAAATATAGACTTGTTGTTTTGGACACAGTTTGTTATATTATAATATATGAATTTTTGCATTAAACTAGTTTTTCTTGTAATAACTAACTTCAGTTTAACCTCAAACAAGCAATCATTTAATTTTCCTGTATAATCCACAATATTTAAACATTACCGTTACCGTAGGCAGCTCACTGTACTGAGGTTTTTGAAAAGGTCACAAATGGCGTACGCGAGAAGCTCCAGGCGCGTTTGGCCCTGCCGCTTAATTGAATATCACGTCGATAATCATTAGCAATGATTAGTGAAATAAATTATAGCAGCGTGCCTCCCCCGGCCCGCTCCTTCGCCCCAGCCGAACCGCCGACGCGATAAACTGTCAACGCCACTCATTTACAGGGATGTTCCGAAGCGGCCTTAATCCTATACGATAGGGTTTAATATATCGTATCAGGATGTCACCAGCGGTGGCGAGGTCATTACCGTCCAATATATTCGTCGTTCGCTGACCCGCTCTTCCGCTTCATATATTAATCTGTCTGTACCGTCTACTGCCATCCTCCACCCTCCACCTTCCTGCTGCGCGTGTGGTTTCACTAACAACAATTTCCCGGGACAAACGGAGTAGAAATAGACGACGGGCTTAGGTAAGTCATGACAGACACTGACGACTATTCCAACCCTGAACTGTTTTCATGCTATACGCGAACAGTATATGTCCTTCGGTTGCCCCATTACATAAACTTTAAGCAGCTTCTTTTTTGCTTAGAGAATAATTAGGATGACGTATTCACACCAACAGCCTTTAACAGTCAAGTGCTGGACACAGGGCTCTTCTTCAACCGGAGGTTCTGCATAGAAGGAAACCCATGCTATGAATGAATATGGGAGAAGACACTCCGAGTACCTAATCCGCCACCACGCGGACCCGTATGTCCATTTTATCATTCATTTTTATTGAACATTCAATCAGCATATAGTCCACTGGTGTAGCCGCTCGGAAGGAGCGCTATATCAAGAAGAACCAATCAATATATTACCCGGGAAGGGTAGGAAAATTGTGAATGAAACCCTTTATCCAAGGATAAGGTGAGGCAAGCCTCACCTACATCTACGAGAACTAAATAGGTACGTAGGGAAGTGCTGTGAAAACTGCAACTCTATTGTTTATTTGTATAATAACTAACTTTTGTTCCCGGCTCCGTCCGCATATATGTCGGTTATCGCGATAAAAAATAACCTATGTCCTGTTCCAAGATAAAATCTGCCTCTATACTGAAATTTAAAGCGTTAAAATTGAAGTGAGAGTGTCAGTTTTCGCTGTCGCGTTTCGTAGCGTTTATTAAATGTAAAATGCCAATGGAAGAAAAATATAATGTGATGGCATTTGGAGGATGTTTTTTTTATGGAATAGGGGGCAAACGAGCAGACGTAGCGCCTAATCATAAGCGGCTACCGCCGCCCATGGACACTTGCAACACCAGATAGCCGCAGAACGGCTGGCGATGGGAAGGCAATGGGGAGCGGGATGGGGAGGGGTTGGGGAGTAGGTCTCCGGTATTCTCACTCACTTGGTGAAACACAGTGAAAACGCTGTTTCCCCCCGGTTTTCTGTGAGGTTGTGGTATCGCTCCGGTCGAGCCGGCCCATTCGTGCCGAAGCGTAGCTCTCCTATGGATATAAATTTGTATTAATATTTTCAGTATAAATCAAAAATGGTGCGCCAGAAAAATAAATAAAATAAATTTTGCCATGTGCGCGTTAATCGCTTTCATATGATTCCCTATTTGAACAAGCTACAATTTGAAAGTTCAACTCCCTATAAAAATATAGACCCCCTATTTTTTTATGTGTAATTACAAATACACACAGAAAACCGGTGTGAAACAGCGCTTACGCTGTGTTTCATCGAGTGAGTGAGGATACCGGAGGCCCATATCCCGATCCAACGCCCCCTATCCCCCTCACCATCCGCCATAGTGTGGGTCACCATGCTGCATTGTTCTTTTTCGCATTGAGGATGGTGACCACCACTCTTGGATTCTGCTCATGCTTTCCATCAGGCAGGGCAGAGTCATTTTGGCAGTTTAAATATATATAAAAAAAAAAAAACATTATTTTGAATCATTTTCCTGTATTTGTAGTCTATAACGATGTTACTTGCCAAGTTTCATAGTTCCAGATTAACGGAAAGTACCCTATGAGTTTTGATTCCTTGGGAGTATCGAAGTAAAAGTTTTTTGCTAAATAAACGGCCGTTTATTTTTTTACGTAAAATTAGAGGTTTATTTTTTCTCTACTTTAGGGGACCGTAGACTTGTGTATACGGTTTTAATAATAACTTAAGACCTGAACGCGTTCCCGAAATAAACGGTCTTGACATACAGACAGACGGACAGAATATAAGGGTTCGGTTTTTTAATTTTGAGCTATGGAACGCTAAAAAGAAGGTTTATTTTCATACCTTAGCATTGTGGATATCAAATGAAAGATCGTGAAAATACCATTCCAAAAATATTATGTATCATATTACGTTTATATTACAGTTTTAACGAAAAATATTGATTAGTAAACTCGAAACCAAAAATTGCTTAGATAGATCAAATGAGCAAAATTCTTTGAAATAGTAGCAATTACCCGTAGTTATTGACTTGAACTCCACAATATAATAATTAATGAATTCGATAAAACTAAAAAGTCCAAAACAATATTTAAAATTTATCTGACTAATTGTATTCTTTTGTAAGCTTTAATCAAACGATGAAAGGATTATATAAAATAAATATTTCGGACATCTAACACACAACGCCATCTAGTCCCAAAATAAAGTACTTGTTTTATGGGTAGTAGGCTGTGTGATATAAACACATAAATCCTTTTTTTTAAATACCTACATATTATACATAAAAAACCCCCAAACGCCGAAACAAATATTTGCAGATCATACAAGCATTTGCTCGAGGACAGAAGTCGCATACGCTACCACTGCGCGACCGAGGCAGTCAAGCACAACGTGTGTTCAAATTAGTGAAACAAGATATTTATTTATTTCATTATTAATAAAATAAATTTATTAATAAACTGATTTAGGATACGTAGCATAACGGTTAGTTTCAACCTCGTTTGGCCAGTCTTGTTAGTGCGTACTACTATTGTTCGATTGCAAGTAGGCTAGCTAGGAACACATTAATATTGCAAGCGCGTCATGGTGTTCGCAAACACAGTCGTCACGACCCAGAACGAGCGTGGTTAACTTACTAGAAGCTTACAAAAGACAACTGCAATTAAGCGATTACTATTGTGTTATGTAAATTCAGAATAAGATGAATATTTACACGTCAGCGAGCGATGCTTCGACGTCTGCGGTCCCCGCGCCATCTAAAGCTTAATGGAATAATAATTGAATTTCTCGCTCAAAGAAAAGGTGAAAAATATCTGAAAGCATAAAGAGTAGTTAAGCTCCTATTTCTCTTCCCCCCAGCCCCTCCTCCCTTTGCGATGGCTGCATTATACGTCGTGTGTTCATTCCTTTAAACCGGAGCATCTTTTCAGTTTTTTCCAGGTCAGGCCCCACCGTTGTACCGCTTCTAAAGGATTCTCTCAGTCTGTGTTTTTGCTACTGTGGCGGAATGCAGATCTGCGGCCAAGTGACCATGTGAGAGCTAAGTATAGCACACTATACATTTTCGTTTTTTTTTTTAAATTTCAGACTGCGTATAATATAAGAGAGATCAAGAAGCAACTGCTGTTAAGACACGGACCGGTCCCAAAGCTTACACGTAAACCAGTACCAGTTTGAAGTAACGGGTTGTGTACTGTCCCCCTATATACCTATTTGACGAGGACTAGCTGGAGAGTCAATATAAACAACACTTACCTATTTATTATAATTTTATCAAGTAAATATTTTAGTATTGAAAAAATCAATTTTAACAAAATAAACGCGTGCTTTAATTACCACAATTTGAAGAACATTGATTTGAGGAGCTGGTCTGGTATATAAGTGTCAGTGTTAAAATACCAGTCTACTTGATGCTTGGGGTTGTTATTGTTAAACTTGTTTTCGCCATCAACACATGATAATGATATCTGTAGTGTACATGATATAAGTGAACTATTGAATGTTGTTGACGATGATGTACCGAAAACAAGATCAATAATATGAAAAAAAGATGCGAAAGGGAAAAAAAAGATATGTGATTTCAGTATTCATGTCAAGATTAGTCTATTCCTGTTTAGAAAAGCAATTTGTTATTTCTGCTTTCTCTAGATAAAACAACCGCTAACAGATTCTCTTTGGAGTGAAACACGAAACGCGAAATGCGAATAATTGAAATTAGACAATGGCAAATGCATATGAATCTGTAGTCGAACGTTCGCAGCGAATACACATCATCAAATCGAGTTGTAATTATACCAGGCACATATTCCCATTAATTGTTTATGTGACAGGTACTTGTACCTTAAAGTTAGACAGTTTGTATGTTCGGATGGTTAAGGATAATCTTTGGTGTTACTGATTCGTTTTTAAAAACTTTCATCGTTACAAAAAGTATGTTATCCCGCAATTTTATACACTACCTACTGTTTATGTTGGCAAATATATACTTCTGATAGTTATTTACAATGAATGTTGACTACACGGTTGGCCTGGTGGTTTCAGTGGTCGCCGCACCGCTTCCTACTGCGCCAAGTGTTGTGGGTTCAAATCTTACATGGGACATCACTTTGTGTGATCCATAAATTGTTGTTCAAGTCTGGGTGTACTTTGTGTCCGTTTCTTGTATGTTTGTAATGACAGGAATGAGTATTCTTGTGTCACGGGGATATATATACAGGAGAAAAAAAAATGTAATTTAAGGAGGTAGAAATTCCAAAAATGAGAAAATTACCTTTAGCTCTACATGAGAGTCTGCGATACCAAAACCTAAGTTTAATATGGCCATAAAGATGGTTTACCGGTGATGAGTAAAATACATTTTACGAGATTAACATTGGATACACGATTCACACTTTACAAATCGTTATAAAAAAACAAACAGTTAAATCAAAATGAAAACTTCACGGAGCAGCAACGTAGACAAACGATGGTTGCGACTTAACGTATTGGCACTGAATGTATCAGTCGTTTCAGAATTACAGCACGCTCGCGGCTGCACGACCTTCGATCAATGTTCGTGCATCAGTCGTCAAAAGAACTGAGGCGATCAAATATCTGTGTATTATACCATATATTAGCACCCCGGTAACAAGGCAACAACAGTTTATGTATGACTTTAAGATATACAGTTAATCAAAATATTATAAAACGGTTTACTTAGCGCTTTGTAATTCATTGATTAGCTATTGTACTGCAGGATCACGTGCTTTAAGGGGTGTTGTCAAAACACATGTCTCACAAGAAGTCATGTGAGAGAACACGGTACTCTCACATGACTTCTTATTTTTCGGGTCGTTCCTTTGCAGCCATCTGAATAACGCTATACAGATATGTCCAATAACTACATTGAGATGTGAGGAAGTAGTCTGGAAATATGTTAAGATTTTGGATTACCAGAATACGGAGACTTTTTCAACACCTCTGATTTAGTAATTGATCGTCTGTTCGTCATCAAGGAGTTGGGTATAAGTAATAATCTATACACTCATACTGTACATACATGGCAGCTAAATAGCACACATATTTAGCAGCACAAATTTTCAAATTCCCTTGCAGATCCATATTTCATTGTACTAAGACTGCACTCCTGCACTTCAAAAATATATCTCTACTTTATATTACATCTTTACATTTTCATGAGATTTTCGTATTTTGATCCTACTTTATTACACGCTTTTTATTAGCTTCACTTGTATGTTTGTATGTATGTTTGTATGTATGTTTTTAACCGACTTCTTTGGGCGCGATTTTGACCCACTTTAAACGGCCAGATTTCGTTCAAACTTTGTAGATTTATCGAGGACCGAAGATAATACACTAATTTGGTAAAATTATTCGATTTTTCAATTTGCAAAATAAGATTTTTGTTAATTTATATAATTTTCATCTATAGTTGATAAGGCAGAAATTTTAATTTTCAACCATTATCTTTAACCGATTTATCTAATATTAACAAAGTGCATGCTGGTAAGTTAGTAATAAAACAAACTAAAAAGTATAAAATAAATAAAGGTTTAAAATAATAGTTTAAAAAAACTAAAAAACACGGTTTTTAGTTTTTTTAAACCATTATTTTAAACCTTTATTTATTTTATATTCTCTAATATTTAAAAATAATTTATTTTTTATATTCTCTAATATTTAAAAATAATTTAAATATTAGAGAATATTAGTGCAGTACTTTCACACAAAAAATATTGATCTTACTGCTGATAATATACTGAAAAAAAATTTAACAACATATTTTATTATGGTGTTGTTTAATTCGACACATTCGCCATTTTCAACTCAGTGAATAAGTTTCAGATATTTCGGCACCGTTGCAAGCGCTATGATTACGGATGAACCGTTAATCGGTGTCATCAATAATTGTAGAAAATGAACGTGATGAAAATCCCGTCTATAATAACTTATCAAGTGATAAGGGTAATTTGAATTAATACTTCGTAACTATGAACTGTTATATATTACTTACTATTTTGTAAACGGTTTTGAATATCTGTTAATGCATACATAATACTATTGTTAGAGAAAGCGAGCGTGTCGATAATAATCAGCGCGCGGCAAATCAGCTACAGCAAAGTAACTTCAACTCTCATTGACATGCTGCCGAAGTACAAACGCGAATGAATCGAGCTCCACTTAATTTAATTACCCTTAATCTGGCAAACACAAGCACTTAATGAGATGAGACATTACTTAATTATTCGCCGGCTTTGCTAAGCCGTTTGCGGTTATCTGTTACATGTGTATTAGTTTTTATTTAGAATACTTAGCAGCAGACTCATTGGGTGTCTATTGAAAATAAATTCACAGACAATCACAAACTGTTTCTTGTGGACTGACATTGTTTTCATGTCTTTTGAAGAGCCCTCACAAGGTATCATACGGTAGACGCAGTCACAAGTAGTGAAACTGCGGGAAACAAGAGACATGATGATTTTGTTCGCCATTCTCGTGGGTCGGCGCGAGCGCGATATTATTGTTGTTGTTTAAGCATTTGGTACGAATGTATGTCATGTCATCACACTGATCTAACTCTGGAGCCTGGAGGGTGCCCATTTCATTATTATTATTTTAAATTTTATAATACATCATTTACTAGCGACCCGCCCCGGCTTCGCACGGGTGCAATGCTAGAGAGCTCCGATAATAAGCGCGTCCGATTGCTGCTAAATTCAAAGTGCTATAGGGAGAACCGCGATCTCCGACGCGCTATTTATAGGCACGCTGCCGCCGCCCCGGCCGGCCGGCACTGTAATATCTTCGAAAATGTTCATTTGAATCATATGCTGTAAAGGGCCGTATAGATCTATGTAAACTCAACAAAGTATTTAAGGTATTTAATTGGATAAGGATTAATGCTGTATTGGTTAAAATCGCTTCGAAAATTAGCCATTATCTGTCGTAAAAAGTAAATGACAAAAAAAATGTATTGTTGGATATCCATAAGAGATAGACATGTACCATCACGGAGTTTTCTGTACACCTTTTCAATGTGCACAATACTTAGTACATTATTTTGATAAATCTCGTAGGGTTCAGCCTGCGTTTGCAATGTAAGCGGAAAAAATGTAATTATTTACGACATCACATTAAAAACCTTAAAACTAACAGTATTTCTCCACTATTTAACGGATGTTATTTATACATATAAACCTTCCGCTTCGATCACTCTATCTATTAAAAAAAACCGCATCAAAATCCGTTGCGTAGTTTTAAAGATTTAAGTAAACATAGGGACATAGGGACAGGGACCTGTATTATTTTATGTACATGCATCGGCGGACTTAACGCCTAAAGTATTCTCTGCCCGTTGACCGATTGGGCAATGCGGAGAAAAGAACAGGTAGGTGCCCCTATGATGATACGAAATGATAGATTTTAGTGGCCATTGTACCACAGACGTTAGACGATGATATTTTCGATGCTTCTGATTAAAAGAAGAGGGGTCTTTAATAGAATAATAATCAAAGTAACAGCAGTGTGGTTCACGAGTTACAAAAAACATAGAACATAAAAAAATATGCGACCAATAGTCATAGGTATAGCACCGTGCTGTTTCAGTATGATCCCCAAGATAAATAGTTGCCCCGCCGTTAATACGTCCATAAGCTGATACAGGTCTTTGGTGCGGGAGTGAAGTGGCCAGGATCGATTTACCTTCAGTACATTCGTTGAGCTCTTTCTAACTTTATGAGATGACTCTTATATGCTTCCCGTACTTTCCCGATGTTGCTCAAACCGTCACACAATAGCTTGTCATCGACTGGCAAAGGGCCAGATAAACCATTTTATTCACCTGTGCGTTGGAGTGTGTTGGATACTTATACTAGCAGTGAATTTTTCACTACGAACGTGTATAAAAATTACAAAAATTATAGCGTGATTTGAGGAAAATGCCCATTCCTCTCTTACGACTCTCTTCACCTCATCTGCGACGATGCATCGTGCAAGTTTGCTGATATGGTGGCCACTATTAAGTTTTATTGAGGATGCCTTGCATATCCAGCATCTGTTTATCGATATGATCGGGGTCCCTTGATTTTCTTTTGCCTGTATACCTCAAGGGTTTTGTTCATCAAAGCCACTAGAAGAACACAGTTTGTGACCACTCAAATAGCCGTACAGACTTAACGTTAGAATCTAGAGTGGGTTGTCATAGCCGTTGTTATGTTCACATTTTAATTTAATTCAAATAGCCTGAAGTTAGTTGCTGAACTGATTTTACTCCACAGTAAAAGCACTTTAGGACGGTTTTAGAGGACAGCTGATCAATGGCGCCGACGGGTCAATGCGTAGCTCGTCAGCGCTGAGGGTGAGCGCGAAACGTTTCAGTATCGTGCTCATCCGTCATCAGTCCGTGTATATTTTAAAACTGTTTACTTTGTTCGATCTGTCGCGTAGTTATTGTAAGATAATATAATAAAACACTTACCATGTTGTTGTTTTTCTTCCTCCAAAACATTTTCGAATAATGTGACGACAATATTCTCCCAGGATATGTTTCTTACGTCTTTATTTCTATAGACAGCATTGGATGCATTCCATGATTTTTTCTCAGGCGTACTTTTTCGATCACACGACCAGTGTGCTACATCGTGATATGACATATCTGTAAACGCTGACGACGTTCGCTCGGCTCGACATAAAACGCTCACTGTAGACAGAGGCGCGTAAGCATTGGTCAGCGCCGACCGCTACGCGTTATTCAAAAACGCTGCCTAGAATTTGATATAATTTGTCAATCAGCACTGGCGGTCAGTGAGCGGTCGGTGTGACACTAAAACCAGACTAAAGGCTAACTTGGTTACTCGCTAACAAAACACTTGATCTTCGTCAGTTATCAGTTCACTTTGCGTACTTTGTGGAGTAGCAAACATTTGTCAGATGTTTTTATATAGGTCACCCGACAGAAAGTGGGTAATGCTGAATATGAGCATCTGCAACTCTGCTTTAAATATGGCTTTTTTTTTTTATTTAAATCTTTATGCACAAAATTGGCAAAGGCAGACTTAATGCCGTAGGCATTTTCTGCCAGTCGACCTTAGGGTGATGCAGAGTTAGCCATGGTAGATGCACAGAAGTAACCATAATTTAAAAAGGAAATATATATAAATATACAATAGGTAATACTAATATAATAAATAAGCGTTTAAATACATATTTTACAAATATACATATATAAATATACANTGGTAGATGCACAGAAGTAACCATAATTTAAAAAGGAAATATATATAAATATACAATAGGTAATACTAATATAATAAATAAGCGTTTAAATACATATTTTACAAATATACATATATAAATATACATAATATAAAATTTTGAAGGGGAGAATATAAAATTAAAGTAAATCTGACAGTGTGTTTAGAAAATGTTGCCGCAACAGATATTTGAAATTTGCCGTGTTTTTGCCATTTTGATCCCGAGAGGGAGCGCGTTCCAAAGCAGAATAGACTGTATAAGGAAAGTGGAGTGTACAAAGTCAGAGCTGTGAGTGGGACAGTGAAGAAGTAGATTGTTTGAAGACCTGAGATTCTTAGCGTGGTTTGCACTGTAGTTGTGTGGTTAAGTAGGCAGGGGAATTCGGAGAAAACAGTAAAGAGTATAAAGTAGTCAGTGCTCGTATCTGTCTGCGAATGGGGATAGGAAACCAATTTAAACTGGAGCGATGTTGAGATACATGATCATATTTGCGTAAATTGAAAACGAATCGAATGCAATTGTTGAGAAGACGGTCAAGCTATTGAGCAGATCTGCATTCAGGTCAAAGTAAAACATATCACCATAGTCGATTATTGGGAATATTAGGGTCTGAACAAGCATTACTTTAGTTTTAGATGGAAGGAAGTTCTTCAGTCTGTGGAGGGACCGCACGACGAGCCTGTGACTTTCTGACACACGGATGCAACTTGTTTTCGCCAGTTGAAAATTGTGTCAATGTGCAATTCGAGGTCCTTCACACTTTCACAGAATGGGATAACCATGCCATTTTACGTAAGCGGTGGAAGTGAAGCAAGGTTGAGCTGGTTGATACTACGATTACTGCCAATGATTATAGCCTGACATTTGTTTGGATTAACTGATACACCAAACATGTTGAACCAGTGTTATTAAACACTGGTGACCTGACAACTATTAAGTTGCCAGGTCACTATTCACAACAGAAACCGCGGACGATACATTGCACAACTCTGTTTGATAGTATAACTGCAAGTCATCAGCGTATAGATGATAGGAACACTAAAGTTTTAGGGTTATAAAGTTAATGAAGATGGAAAATAGTAGAGGTGAAAGAATACCGCCTTGAGGGACGCCAGCAGCAAGACTACACCAGTTTGAGGATAAATCTTCTACACTAACTGACTGCTGACGATCCCGAAGGTAGGAAGACAACCAGTCCAGTGCTTCTTGAGAAGCTGAAAAATGGGATAAGACAGCGAGTAGAAGTTCATGACTGACGGTATTGAACGCATTGGAAAAATCAACCAGCACTGTGGTAGTAACCTTAGTATTCTCCATCCCCGCCTTAATATCGCCAGTCACTTTAAGAAGGGCAGAAACCGTGCTATGGCCTAGTCAAAAACCTGACTGAAAAGGACTGAGTAAGTTGTTACTGTAAATAAATTGGGAGAACTATTTATCGTCACAGGCTTCTAGCACTGGTGAGTGGTGAGAGGTAGATTAGGGATTTTAGGTAAAGGACGCACATACGCTCTTCTCCATACAGAAGGAAATATGCAAGACATGAGAGAGAAGTTAACAATGTATGAAATAGCGGGAAGGAGATGGGCTAGTAATGTGATGATCATTCTCCGACTAATGCCATCACAACCCACCGCTTGGGATTTGATGGACATGATTATTTTTCCTATCTTTCCTTCTGCAACTGGACTGAAGTGAAAAGAGCTTAGTTGAGGACGCGGTAGACTATTCATGTAATTATATGTATTTTGTTCAGTTACACTGTCCAATGTGAGAGATGTGGTAAAATATTGGTTTAAATAATCGCCGCGATCTGCCGATACCAAGGGTTCCAAGGAACTTCCAGATGTCGGCAGGAGAACGGGTGCATGAGTATCGTATAAGTTAATTACTATTTGGTTGAATACGTGCACTTTCTCATCGACAGAAGTTGAATCGATCAAGGGGCTCCAGTTAATATGTGCCGCATCATCGATCAATTTATTGAAATTCATTTGTCTAAAGCAACGCCTGTACAGAATCCTAGTCTTAGGTTTTGGAGGTTTGAGGATGTAGGAGAGAAAGATCAGGTCATGATGTGAGAATCCTGGAGCGTTAAGTTGACCATGAGAGGAAAAAAAGGAAGGGTTGGAAATAATAATCAAGTCAAGCCAAGTGTCCTCGCTGATTTTATTGTGGTGAGTTGCATGTAATGGTAGAACATTAAAGCTAACCGATTCAAGAAGGAGTTGGAGTTTACAGGAGCGATTGGAGTTTTAGGCTAGGAGATTGGTATTGAAATCACCCATGATGACATGATGAACGTACTCTGCCCCCAAAGATTCGAGAACTGTTTCGAAATCAGTGAAATAGTCAATAGAAGGGGGACAATAAACAACACCAAGTACGACCTTGGCTCCTTCAACACAAACCTCCAAGAATAAGAATTCTGCAGAAGCATCATAATTAGAAGAGGAAGAAGATATTATCCTATAAGGTCGTTGCGCAGGTAAATGGCCACCCCATCTCCCCCCTATCCTATTCGGTCATTCCGGATGAGGATAGAACCAGGCAGGAAGTAAGACGTGGAGCGAAGATGCGGTTTGAGCCAAGTTTCGGAGATCAGCACGGCATGAGTATTGATATCATGAAACGCTTCGTACAGGTCACTAAAGTGGCTGGGAATACTTTAGGCATTTAGGTGACACATTTTAATAGCTGGCTGTTTTCGTTATTGTTAAATTTGTTACGTAGAACACCACCAAGAGTATCCGTCACAGAGCAGAAGCTTTCATCACTTAAAGACGTTTCAGATTCACAGGCAGAGACAAAAGATTCACTATTTGTGGACATGAATATAAATGAACTGTAAATATATACAAGTTGAAGAACTAAATAAAACTTAAATACATAAATATTAATTAAATTATGAACAGATGTTCTAGTACACCGATTGTATCTCTGCACGACCCGCCAGCTTACATCACTATAAAAACTTGGCATTACAAACAAAAATTTTCAGAAACAGATTAAAATAGCGTAAAGAGAATATCAGTGCCCATAGGAAATCATGCACTTTTATGCAAACATCATAGACATATCTAAGCGCAGCGTATCCGAACCGAGATGTTTTCCTTTAGTCTATGCTACGCCAGTGTCACAAACGTCAAATCAAAAATAAACAAAGAAAGGTACAATAACATGAAATTGTATCGTTTTTCGATCGAAGCGTCGTGCGTAGGCTCCTCAACTCGCCAAGCGGCACTTCTCAACAAAATATTATTGAAGGTATTTTGAAAACTATTTAATAATTGTTTTCCGTATAAATAATGTCGCTGTCTCGTACACCACCAAAACAATGCAGTGGCTCAGCACCAAATTTATCAACGAATGAACAGAATCAATCATTTACGGATCTTAATAACGTCACTTTGAGGCAAGAAAAACGTAAAAGAGGCGACACGATGGAGGATGATTTGAATTCTTTTATAAAAGAAATGAAAAATATGTTCAATACTGCCAGTGAGTTACAAAATCAAAAATTGTCTGCTATGCACTCTGCTATAGAGGAAATAAGGGTACAAAATTGTGATATCTCTAAATATATGGAATTTTTATCTGTCAAGTATGATGAAATGAAAGCAAGTCTTGACAGGTGTGAGCAGGAAAGAAATAAACATCTGAGCTATATCGGAGCACAAGAAGACAGAGTTGAATATTTGGAGAGAAATTCTCGAAACACAAGTATCGAAATTCGTAATGTCCCGCAAACTCCATCTGAAAATAAACAGTCTCTAGTGAATATAGTGAAGAACATAGGCCTGGCTGTTGAATCATCCATTGAGGACTGTGATATTAAAGATACCTTTCGCTATAGATCCACGTCAGCTTCGACTGCGGCTCATCCTATTGTAGTTGAATTTACAACGACACGCGTAAAGGACAAAATACTTAGTATGATAAAACAATTTAGAAATAATAAAAAGACCATTCTCACAACTTCTCTAGCCAAAATTGATACCCGCGGCGCTCCTATATTTATATCTGAAAGTCTCTCACCCCGAACTAAGAAAATCTACGCTATGGCAAGGAAGTTCGGAAGTGACAACGGCTACAGGTTTTGTTGGACTGCTCATGGTTTCGTGTATCTCAGAAAACTTGAGGAGGCCAAAGCTTTTCGTATAAACAACGAAGAGGACCTCCAAAGAATGGCTCAAGATAGTAAATGACTACAATACGAACTTACAGTCTCGTACACAGGTTTCCATGCCCTGATAATTTACTTTTATCTAGTTTACTTTGTTTTTATTTTTCATACACCCACAATATATATACAATCTTGTACACAACATTTCCTAACACAAATAATGACACATATTTTACTGAACATAAGTATATATGTTTCTATAAAATCAAATAATTATATTTATTCTGCACTGTACTGGTATTTTAAAAATAATATTCTCATTAATACTGTCACATACAATCAATCTTTATCTATACTCAAAAATAAGAGTAATACAACATCTTCTACAACAGTATTATCACTAATCGTGTATCTTTATAGTATCCACGCACATTACACCATCGCTTATATAATGATTGATCACAACATTACACAACTTCATACGGATTTAGACAATATTATCGTATCCGAATCGGGCATGGTGGATCCGAAACAATTCACAAACGCGCTTGGTGGCTCAAAGACCGCTTTGAATATCATAACTTTTAACATTAGAAGCATACATCGCAATTTTGACTATTTCATAGCTTTTCTAAAACTTCTGAAATTAGACTGTGATATAATTATACTTACAGAATGTTGGTTATCTGATTATAAACCCTCCCCTCAACTAGACAATCATCAACTATATACCTCAATTGCTCCTTTAAATCAAAACGATGGAGTAGTCGCATACATACATAAAAATATTACTCACACTGTTCAGGAGCCTATATTTAATGATGCCAGTTGCCCACTTATAAAAACTTCGGATGTGTTAATCCTCGGTATTTATCGATCACCTTCACAGACAAATATTGATAACTTCCTTTCCTCACTAGAGACGAATCTAAAACACCTTAATAAATTCAAAACAATATGTGTTATCGGTGATATCAACATAGACATAAAACCCTCATCAAATGATAACAGAAGCCATGAATACCTGAATCTTCTCGCTGAGAATGGGCTGCTGCCTGTCCATGTTTTACCAACACGTGAATCGAATTGTTTAGATCACGTTAACATTAAAACGAACTATAAAGCCCAAACTTTTGTTATAAAAACAGAAATTACTGATCATTTACCGGTCTTGCTTAATTTAAAAACACCTAAAAAAGTTACCACCCTAAAATTTAAACGTATTATAAATTTTGAGGCTGCCGCCAAATCCCTTCTGAATCAGGAACTTTCTAGTGTTTGTGAAATCGGTGACCCTAACAACGCTCTGGACATATTAATTGAAAAGATTAAATTAGCATTAATTCATAACACAAAAGTACATAAAGTGCCCAACAGAAAGTATATTATAAAACCATGGATCACCCCTGGCTTACTGAGATGTATTGCTCACCGTAATGCTCTTCATAAGAAACTTAAAGCTTCACCGACAGATGATTTTCTCAAAATAACCTATTGTAGATACAGGAACTATTGTCATCAACTTCTAAGCAAAATAAAAAACAATTATGAAAGTTCGAAATCAGAAAAATGTAAAAATCCTAAACAAACTTGGGATTTCATCAGAAATGTAACTAACACTAATGTAAGCAGAAACCCAGCCATTGAACTATTCGATTCTAAAACTAGTGACAAATTATCTACAATAAATGAAATCAACCGTTACTTTGTTAAGATTGGGAAGAAAATGGCAGCAAATATAAGCGCGTCTACCGATATATCTAATATCCTATGTGATATCCGAACCCCATCCCGAATTAAATCTTTTGTGCTATTAGAAACTGATAACGTTGAAGTAGAATCTTTGATAATTAGTCTAAAAAATGAATCCGCAACCGGATGGGATGATATACCTGTCGCATTCCTCAAACAATTAAAAGATGTAATTACTCCTATTTTAACACATATTTTTAACATTTGTTTGAGAGACGGCGTATTCCCCGATAGTTTGAAACGATAACTGATTCATCCAATACACAAAATTGGCAGTAGAGACTGTGTCGAAAACTATAGACCAATCTCCGTATTGACCGGAATCTCCAAATTGTTTGAAAAAATTATCAACACACGTATTATGAAGTTCTTTATTCAAGAGAACATCATCTCTAAATCTCAGTTTGGTTTTCAACCGATCAAATCAACTGAAGACGCGGTTACGAAATTAGTTAATCATGTAGCTAGTAATCTGGATCAAGGACGAAAATGTCTGGGTGTTTTCCTGGTCCTCGCCAAGGCATTTGACACGGTCTCTACAACTACCCTATTAAAAAAACTAGAGGCAGTTGGCATTCGCGGTGTAGCTCTAAAACTTATCCAAAACTTCCTGACGAATAGATTCCAGTCAGTAAAAATTGGGGACCTGATTAGTACAGCCCTACCAATCACATGCGGCGTCCCACAGGGAAGTGTCCTCGGCCCAAGTCTCTTCCTCATTTATATTAATGAGCTCTGCCAGTATAATCCATCTAATGGCGCTATATTTTCTTATGCTGATGATACAGCACTCATATTCCACGGAGAGACTTGGGCTGATGTTCAGTCACATGCGGAAAAAGGTCTTTACCAGACATCGTTATGGTTGAGTAAAAACCTCTTAACATTAAACACAGCTAAATCCAAATATATTACTTTCTTCATTAGCAAAAATAACCAACCAAGATTAAATAATTTGAAGATAAAATTACATACCTGCCATGATCTAAATTCACTGACCTGCTCCTGTATACAATTTGAAAAAGTTGATAGCATAAGATACCTCGGTGTTCAATTAGATGAACAACTATCATGGGCACCTTATGTCGATCTTATTTCTGCCAGAATGCGTAAAATGATTTGTATCTTTAAAAAAATTCGTAATGTACTCAATCCTAAAATATTGAAAACTGTTTACTATGGTCTTGTTCAATCCATCCTCTCCTACTGTATACCGGTTTGGGGCAGTACTTATAAAACCAAATCAATAAAAGTTGAGCGGGCCCAACAATCAATCCTCAAGGTCATGCTAAGGAAACCGTTTTGTTACCCAACAACAAATTTATACAAGGCTGCCAATGTCATAACAGTTCGTCAAATATTTGTTTTAAGTAGTATTGTTCATATACATAAACTGACTCATTATGATCCACATATCGCGTACTCATCCCGGAGAAGAAATCGAATATGTGATACTGTTCAACATAAAACTGCCTTTCTCAGACGACAACATCTCTTTCTTGCACCATACCTATATAATAAACTCAACTCAATTTTAATTTTTTTCTCAAAAACTACTTTTAAGTGCAAATCTATTATACAAAATTATTTACTCAGTCTATCATATGCAGACACAGAATCGCTCATCACGATCACAACGTGAAAGGCACACAAAGGCAAAGTTAAAAAAAAAAGAACACTTACACTACGCTCATACGAACACACACACATACACGAATATATATATACACACAAACATGCACGCGCGCACCACACACACACTCAAACACACACATATACATAGTAACGCAACACAATATATCGATCCTGCAAACCGAGCTGGTGTGAATCCTGGAGTCCTGAAATACAGGTTTTGGCCTAGTTTAGGCTCCGGTCCACCCCAAGCTACAAATATTGTATCTGTACTAACTTCAATGATTATTGTACAATGAGTTCTTTGTGGTGGAAATAAACGTAAATAAACGTTTTTTGTTTTTGCGAAAGACTGTCCCCATTTCATGTCATCCACATTTTTTATCATGAATTCCATTCCACGACGAAGACTTGAAGACTCGAAGACTTAGAATTGAAGACTTGTAATACTTGACATTGGCAGAAATAGCTGATCCGGCTGACCGGCTTGCCTGTTCTTTGTTAGAAAAATTTTGATACTTATAGAGGACCCTATTAGTGCTGTCTTGGCCCTTCACACTGACGTTCTGACATCCACCGTCGAAAATTTAATAAGAACAGGCCGCGGACGATTCTTATTCGATACTCCCAAGTCGGTGACAGACCTTGACAGAGGAAGCCTGCATTTCCCCGAGGCCCAACTTGCTTCGGATGACCTGAAGTGCGACCCCCTCACAGTCCTCCCTCTCAGTTTTCTCGACACCCAAGAAGATAAGAGACTTACACCGCTGCCTTGTTTCCATGATGTCAAGCTGCTTAGAGCATTCGCCTTTTTGTTTTCGGAGCAGGCCCAACATGGAGAAGACCAACTCCCGGAAAGTTCGGAATTCTTCAGTCACCTTGGCTCGGTACTGTGTATCTTTTGCAGGACCAGAACTTTGGATTTGTGCCTCAAGATCAGACATCCTCTTAGCAAAAGTCTCCTCCAGGGTCTTCTGCGCCGTCAATATATCACCGACTTGTGACATCCTCGATGATTACTTTATACAAGTTAACTGATTGTCAATCACTGTAAAGCGATGCGCCGGCAGGTGGAGTGTATTTAGTGCATATTGTCACATTAAATGTTCATCAAATGTGAACTCCAGCACTTGAATCGTATTTAGTTGTCCTAATATATAAAATAAGACAAAGTATTATGAATAAAATTAAAATAAAATTTCGATATTTACGAAACGTCTTTAGTTTTCAACACCTACCGCCGAAAAAAAGTATGCTTATGGAATTGAATAAAGTAACAGGAATACTCCTATCTCTCTATTTGTATAAAAGTTTACCTGAATGAAAATAAAACCGGCCAAGTGCAAGTCAGACTCGCACACTGAGGGTTCCTTTCAAACCTGTAGGTATATTATATGACGTAACTAAAAATTTATGCTTTTAACAATTATCTGTGCTATAAGACATAGCTTCATGCCTTCATACAATTTCAAGATTCTGAGTTCACGGGAAGTACCCTGTAGGTTTAATTCCCTTGCGAGTGTCAAAAATTTGCAGAAGGAATGGTTTATTATATGATTTAATCAAAAATTTATGCTTTTTGCAATTTCTCCTTTATCAGTGCTATAAGAAGTTGCTTTATACCAAATTTCAAGATTCTGTTCCGTTCTTTCTTATGAGGTACAGAACCCTAAAAATGATGTTAATCGGTAGTATATTACCAGAGATTGGAAGGTATAACATATTAACACACACACATTTTCCTTATTTTCCAAATGGAATGTTAAGGAGGTGACAAAAATAACTTTTATATTATAATGTAGCGGCTTGTTCATAGTTTGCTCTGTCCGTGTCTTACTGCTGCTTAGCGACAACATAACTTACTATCTCTCAGTGTCAGAATGTAGCCTATATGATATGACAATAGACTTGATATGTAAAGTACTTAACCCAAGTTTTCACGCAAGAATAAAATATGTGCAATAGCGTTACAATATGACACTTAGCAGTTGAGTAAGCCGGCTTCCTTAAATTTAAATTTAGTCTAAATTGATTGAGCAACACGTACACAGCCGTGACCCACGCGCCTAAACTAGCGCTAAAACAAATAGAACGGCACAACAGTGTGTCTTTGGTGGCGCGAGCAGCGGCGGCTCGACTGTGTACTGTGTACTGTGTGTACTTTGTGTTGTGTACTCTGTGTACACACGCTAATTACTTTTCTGCGACTCTAAATGGCGTTCATTAAGGGCCCCATGTGTTGTAGATTGACCGAGGCACGAATTATAATGAAGGTGACCCACATAAGGCTTCATAATGATGCCTTTAGTCAAATGATGGTAAAAACACTGATAATATATTATAAATAACAATCTACTATGTCATACGCACGAACTTGTCTAAGTAATTTGCATTTTTGACACGTTTTAAAATGCATATTCAATTTCAAGCCACTTCATGATAACGTACACGTTTGTTTATAAGACAATTGTTATTTGGATCCAATGCAAGATATTTCTAAATACTTTTGTTTCTTAATATTTACAATTGATTGGGTCCGATACCTTTCAGTACCAGCGCGCTCGTTAGTGCGCGTCCCGAATTTTTTGTTTTTTTTTAAATGTTTTTAGTACTAGATGTCCTAAAAAAATTTAAAAAACACACAACGCCGTGTAGCCCCAAACTAAGCAGAGCTTGTGTTAAGGGTACTGGATAACTGATATGAATACATATACACTTTTTTTTTTGTAAATGCATACATATTAAACATGGTAAACACCCAAACTCCGAAATCAAATATTTGCAGATCATACAAACATTAGGTCCGACCCGGGAATCAAACCCGAGACCTCAAGCACAGCAGTCGCATACGCTAACCACCGAGGCCATATATAACCACTGCGCCACCGAGGCCGGCCTTTACCTTTCCATTATTTCATTGTAGTAACTTTAGCTGAAGTTCACTTAAAGTTATGAGTGTTGGAGCTGTCCATAGTGTTCTGCTCAGTGCACCATCCACGTTGTCAGGCGGATTTTAAAATCCAAGTTTAATTTTACACAAAATAAGGCTAGCAGTTGATATCTTTACGATAGCAAATGCGGATAATGCTGCGGCATGAAGGTAGTCGAAAAAAATGATCTAAATTACTCCTTTCAACATCAGCTATTTGCCAGTCAAATCCCATCAAAACCGATTCAGGCGTTCCATAGATTAGCCGGAACAAACGGAGTGACATACAGAAAAATCATAAAAATCAGTTGTTGATGTAAGTGCCGTATACTTTACTTTTAACGAAAAGCTGTTAATTTGAAATTACAAACCAACACTATTATTGTATTTATTCGTATAGATGTATTAATATAAAGTAGCCTCTACTATGTTATCGCATAGCTTCGAGCCAGACAGGAACTTACTAATAATTAAGAACTAAGAAATCAGTCATATCCATGTCATACAAGAATTATAAATGGAATCTAAACAAGTTTAAAAAGCCGGCCAAGTGCGTGTCGGACTCGCGCACTGAGGGTTCTGTACAAACCAGTAGGTTAAAAATTTATGCTATTTTATAAGATGAAACTAAAAATTTATGCTTTTCGTAATTTTTCTTTTATCTGTGCTGTAAGACGTTGTTTCATTCTGAGTTCACGGGAAGTACGTTGTAGGTTTGGATTCCCTTGCGAGTATCGGAAATTTGCAGCATAAACGGCGTATTATATGATATAACTAAAAATGTATGTTTTTCGCAATTTTTCCTATATCTCTGTCATAAGATTTTGCTTCGTGCCAAGTTTTAAGAGTCCGAGTTCACGGGAATTACCCTGGTACGTTTAGATTCCCTTGCAAGTGTTTGTTGAAAATTTGCAATATAAACGACCGTATCTTGTGATTGCGTTAGATTAGAAGATTATTTTTTTTACAGTTCTAAGGAACAGTAGACCAGTATTTGATATGAATTTCAGCTCAAAACCTCTCACGTTCCAGAGAAAAAGGATGTTGAAGGACAGATAGAAAGACACAGTGTGATCTTATTTTTATCCGTTTTTTCCATTTTGGTACGGCAGCCTAAAATGAAATTATTAAAATACAGCCATATTTCAAAGACGAGGATGAAATAGTGAAGAGCTCATAATTATGAAAGATTAATTACAGACTTGTATTTTGTGTTAAATGTAAAGTTGTAAGTCTTGATGGCTGTTGTTTGTACTTTGAATGTTAGATCTGACTGTTAGTGAGTAGGTCGATGCCTGTCTAGTCGAGGTCTTATGGCATTGAGCTGTTGTGCGTAAGGCTCTTGGCGCCTTAGCAGTACCGGTTACTTGTTCATCAGGCACTTGGTTCGGAGCTGACTAAACCATGGTTCAACACAAACTTAAAGTGTCTCGTGCGGAACGTGTGTTCACCTGTGTTGAACCTTTTTATGTACTTTTAATAAGGGTGATAATTTAAATTGTTGTGATAACCATTTTGTACTTTTTTATGGCAACCATTCCATACATCATGTACTTTAAGCCTATGTTCACGAAAAAACAAACCGGCCAAGCGCGAGTCGGACTCGGGCTCCGAGGGTTCCGTAGGTATGTTATATGATGTAACTAAAAATTTATGCTTTTCGCAATTTTTCCTTTATCTGTTTTATGAAACGTTGCTTCGTACCAATTTTAAGATTCTGAGATCACGGGAAGTATTCCTGTAGGTTTTGATTCCCTTGTGAGTGTCAAAAATTTGTAACATAAACGGCTGTATCTTTTGATATTTTAAATTGCGTTATCATAGAAGTTTGGTATTTTCACAGCTCCAAGGGACAGTAGACCTGAGTATTTGATATGAATTTCAGCTTGATACCTCCAGGCGTCCAGGCTCCAGGCTCCAGAAAAAGGGTCTTTTGAGGCAGACTGACGGACTACAAAGTGATGCTATAAGGGTTCGGTTTTTTTCCTTTCGAGGTGCGGAACCCTAAAAATAATGTTTTGAATATCAAACATACGGTCATTGGCCCGTGCAGGCACAGATAGATCGCTATAGGTAGAATATTTCTACGTTATGCCCCGAAATATGTAGAGTCGAGTCGGACCCAATGTTCGTTCCAGTGACGTTACACAAACAACATTATTTACTCGTCGTCCGACACCTCGGCCCTTGAACTCGGGCTCCCGGCACCCGGCCAGCTTTACACAATTACCACTACGTGATGCTTTGAGCTAATTAAATACCCGTCTGTGATTGTAACAAGCGCTGACGCATCGCAAACGTGTTTTTTGGCCACGATAATTGCTTTTATGATAGTACTTGTCTTAACGATACTTTGATAAAAGATTTTTTTGTCTCTTAGTAGTTTGGTCTAACAAGTTTGATAATTTAGAATTTCTCTTAACATCTTAAAAATGTAGTCTTATCGCTTTTCCAAAATGCCGGTACCAGGAACCAGTTACTGAATAATTAACAGTTATTTACAAAATAAATGTAACGTAAAGAGCGCTAAATATTTCATTCATTCTCCGCGTGGTAACGGATTAGTAATACATACTGTCAGCACCCCTATTTGGCAAGGATGTGTTGTCTTTGATGTTCATTTCGTCAATCTATAAAGTATGTAGGGATAAATTCACATATATTAACATTTCCGCGTGGTGACGGATTAAGAATATGGAGTGCCATCGCTCCTATTCACCCTTTGAGTGTCATAAGAGGCTATTAAGGAATCGAACTACGCAGATCAACTTCACAGCGAAAAGAAAGGAATCTAGACACAAACAGAGAGGTATGGCAGGTCCAAGCCTATTTTCTGCAGAAAGGTCTATGACCAGCAGTGGATTGCTAAAGCTCTATAACATCACGCTACGCGCAAATCGTATTCGTGCAAAGTTGTGAGGGTCAGCTAGCGATTACAAAGATTTTATGACCTTTTCTACACCTGCGTAGTATTCGGATGCCCTAATTATCACAATTTCAATTATTGCCACTAAAATAAATGAGGTTTAAAATAAATGATTTATTTGATGCAACTTCAGCTAAGAACACATCCTCCCAAAGTGTATCGGAACAAACGTCATGACCTTTTTCTTATTTGATAATAATAAAGACAAGAATGTAAGTATTTTAAATTTCAAGCAGAAAGAAAGGAATATTTCTCATCATTAAATTCTTATATTAATGTTAAGAGCTTAATTAAATACTGTTAGAAATGTGTAGTGAATGATTCATATATAGCCACTGATTTTGTTGGTGGTGCGCTACGGCGTGCGCGGTGCCTGGGCATTAGGCACACCGCGCACTTACCTATAACTAGTGGTTTGTTTGTTAATGGTGATATCAAGTGGCTTGATTTAATATAACGGGGTAATTGGAGTTTACTGCTCAAGAAACCATTTTCATATTTATTAATACACCTATTATATTGTACGACACAAATCAAGTGTAGTTTTAAATAATTTCCTATGTAATCCTAGCTATTACTTTGAATGTAATATATGGCAACTTCCACATATAGCGCAACAGTCGCATACCAGAGGGCCATCTACTGAAGATACGTCGAAGGAGCGAAAGAAACGAAGAAACTACCAATCCTAAATCGCGCAATAGAATTTGTCGTGCCGATTAACAATATATACAAAATTCCATTTTTTTTACGTGTGGAAACCCCCTCGGGCCTTCACCCTACCGGGGATTGCGGCGGAGCGGTGAGTTGGAATCGAACCGACTAAAACCACACGGTGTGCCACTCTGCGCCTGAGGCGGGAGGGATCCGGGAATCCTGCGCCTGCACGCACTTAAGCGGGCATCGTCTCTAGATGTTACATCCTCTCAATTTAGGTGACGCACGGCACACGCGTTACGTCGTCCCCTCGCGGCTGGCCTGTGAAGCGGATGGAGGGAAAAATCCCGTCCCGCCCATCCGCGGTCGCATTCAGGGTGGCATGAGGAGCTGGTAGGCGCGCCTCCGTCACCCGGTTCGCCGACGGCGGATCGGGTCCGAGTGGAGGTCGTCTTCCCGGGCCTTCTCCGCCGCCTCCTTCTGCGAGATGACTTCCTCGCAGATGGTCGCGATCGCGGTAAAACTGCTCCCGTCACCGGCCATGGAGCGTACGACGGCCGGCAGCGAGAGATCTCCTCCGATGACTGCAGTGAGGGCCCGACGCTGTGGCGTCTAAGCGGGGCACACCGCCAGCGTGTGCTGGGTCGAGTCCTCACTGCGACCGAGTGAAGGTACTTCCCGATGCAACTGTGCCCGGAAAGTACCTGCGTCAATCGGAAGGAAACGGTCCCGTGCTGCCGCCCTGCCCACTCGAGGATGACCAGCTGGAAAGCCTCCACGGTGGGGAAGCCAGCAAGTGGAGCCTCCAGCTGCGACGACCACCGAACCATAGTGGCTCGACGGGCGGCTTCACGCCACTCGCATACCTCTTCAGGCGGAGGGCGAACGTCACTCTCCGCCCGGAATTCAGCCTCCCGTCGATAAACTTCGGCGAGCACTTCCGCCTCCAAATCCCACGGGGGTGTACCGGCCAAGGCGCACGCCACCTCGGTCGACACCGTGCGGTATCCACGAATGGCTCTGACCGCCAATACTCTCTGAGGGCGCCATAGGCTCGCCTTATTCTGGGCGATCAGATTCGACACCCACACCGGTGTGCCGTACAGCTCCATAGAACCGGACAACCCCCGTGAAGCGGCTTCTCGTTGCAACACTGGCTCTACCCAGATTGGGCAAAAGTTGCCCAAGGGCGGAGGCAGTGTCGACCAGCTTGGGAGCAAGCTGCCGGAAGTGCTCGTCAAAGAGCCACCGACCGTCGAGGATCAGGCCCAGATATTTCATCTGGGCCCGAACCGGTACGAGGACTGAGTTGCCCACTATGGAGGCGCCGGGGGGTAGCCCACGACGGGACCCATGGAACAGCAGGGCCTCCATCTTGTCCAGGGCCAACTGAAAGTCCAGCGCCTCGATGCTCCCGACCATCAGAGAGACAACCCTGGTGGCCAGGCACGCCGCCTCCTGGAAGTTCACCCCCTGGGCTGTGACCAACGTGTCGTCGGCGTAATAAATTACGCCCAGCCCGGGGGGGAGACGCTCTCTAAGGACCAAGTCGTACCCCACGTTCCACAGGAGTGGTCCTAGGACAGATCCCTGTGGAACGCCGCACGACATGGGTCACCGTCTCAAGGCACCCTCTGGGTCCTCGTACACGACGGTACGCTCCTCCAGATAGTCTGCCACCAACCACCTCAAGTACTTTGGCACCCCGTGGTACTGGAGTGCTTCCCTGATGCAGCTGAATGGCAAACTATTAAACGCGTTGGCGATGTCTAGCGACTTCGTCAACAGCACGCCACCANGGCAGTTTGGACCACATATTTTTTAATTGCAAGAGAAAACAATCCATCTTTGGACTTATATGGCTTTTTAAGAAACTTAAAGTTCCCCACCCAAGTTTTTTTTAACACTAATCTCTTACATTCATATGTCATTGGCAGAATTGTCGACATCGGCACAGATTGCCATACCCAAAAAAAAAAAAAAAAAGATTGTTTGATGGGAATATACAGATTATATTTATACATAATAAATACTATAATTATATTTTTTTGGTCCCCATTTCATGTCATCCACATTTTTTATATTTTTTATCATTAATTCCATCACGACGAAGACTTGAAGACTTAGAATTGAAGACTAGAAATATTTGACATTGGCAGAAATAGCTGATCCGGCTGATTGCCATATTGTCAAAAGAAGAAGATGTGGCCAAGAGTATCAGCCTCAATATCCATCGTGTCTCGGCGCGATAATATGTTTAAAATCGTTTTGAAATCGACATAGATGTTTTGAGCTCTAACTGCCTCGTACCACGTGAAATTTTTGTAATTAACTTAACTATACAATAACGTAAGTGTTAAGCGAATAAAGACAGATGAAATGAGCCAGGGTTGATGTTGGTTTCATTTTATTGCCACTTAATGTGCGCCCACCCTTTACCCTTTTTCCACTTTTGAATGTCATTTATTATCACCAGAGTTCTCACTGCTTAGATTTCGGGTTTTGGCCCTATCTCGATTTTTTCTCTTTTCTCCATTTTCGTCAGCAACAACTAATGTCTTACTAAGAAATGCCTAGCAAAATCCCAGTAAAGCCACTCCACCTTGCAAATTCTATTTCCAGCTTTTGATTGAACTCTTAGACATCCCATTCACACAGTTAGTAGATTTAAACGTTTCTGTTGAAAATCATATACAAACCGTGCTTTGTATGAAAAAATATGTTTTATTTTAGTAATTTTTAAACACAAGTGAAGGTGAAATCTGAACTCGATCTACCGCTTAGATTTACCTCTTTTCTTTAAAAACTTATTTTGTAATAATAAGTTGTATTTGATTCATTAAAATATTAACAAAGTTCCTTTGGCTTTTCGTACATTATTACTTTATAAGGAAGAAATAAATTAGTAACGAGAAGTTTTCTGAAAGTAAACTTTCTATATTTCTAGTGATATTTGAGCCTCGCGGTTTTACCCGCAGTAAATCAACCCAGGGCAACGCCGTAAAGAATGTAGCCTAAGTAACTCCTAATATTAGCAGCTGTCTGCCAGCGATAGTACAGTCAAAATAGGCCCAGTAGTTCCAGAGATTAGCCGGAACAAAGAGACAAAAAATATGTATTTAGTGAAAAGCTGTAGAAGTTACAAACAGACATTTTACTTTTATTTATTTGTATAGATTTAGGTTATCAAATGATTTTATTGCGTGATTTCCGCAACCAGCAAGTTACTTAGAGACATGACTGTAGATCCAACACTCAAATCTAGTCTGCTCAGAAACTTTTCACTCATTTCGTTCATAAAATCACATCCGAAATGAAACAACTCGCCGCCATTACTTGTGTTAACTACACAGAATATGTAATTGGCTCATTAAAATCAGCTCGTTTCATAAATATCGCAGGACGTATTCAGTGTGCTTTCTAAAAGAGGAACCGTATTTTAAATTCACACTAAATGCAACATCAAACGTGTTCGAAATGGACGAGTTCTCATCGCCTTTTGAAGTGCTAATTCAGGAGGCGGAGCGGAGTGGCGCGGATTCTCTTTGCTAGTAAATCGAGCTGAAAAACAAGTGGCCACTGTGTGGTGCGCGCACTGACGGCCAGCGAGCCGCCCAGGCCCTCAAACTGTGCATTCGGCTGTTTACTGAAGTCGAACATCACTCTTTATTTATTTGTTAAGAACGTCAAATGCTTGTTTATACGTTACAAACACGATATATTTACACATTACATTTCATTCCTAAGGTAATAACAGAAATTAAATATTAAAGCGCTGCTACTTACTATTTTTTTTCGTGGGTGAAAAATATTTTAGTGATTTATTCCTAAAATGAAAATAAAGGTACTTTTTAATCTGTCTATTGATGTAGATATTAACCTGTCTGTCCGTCTAGCTGCCAGCACGCCAGTGTGTCTGGACGTATTCTGACAACCATAAATGACGTTTCGTCCGATATGCCTATACCTCCCACGAAGTTCTTGTATCTCTAAAACTACAATTTTACAGGAGAGAATTTACAAGGTACAAGTTGGAATAAAAACGTCATTTATTATCACATTAATTTAAAATTTGATACATGTATATAAAATATAGTATTGTGGACTGTGTTAAAATATTATAAAAAAAGTATATTTTCTGAGATATTGTTCATACAATGTTTAACTGCGGAGTACAAGCTGCTTCAGTAGTCGTGTCTTATACTCACAACTCCATACGCGGAGTTTACATTTGGTCAGTTTGTATATAATAATTACAACAATTCACACTGACAAATCTACGCCTCACTTCATTACATGTCATTGTGGTGATAACATTTAACATAAGTCAACAATTTTACTTTGTATTATGGCCTTGGAACACACTGTAGAATAAGATATAAAAAGGAGCAAATCGAGCAACAAATAGATAAGATTAGGAACATCGTATGGATATAGCAATAAAAGTGTCTAACATGTAAAAAAGGTATTATAATTTCAGGGAGTATGTTAAAAAAATATTACACTCTCTCTGTCTCTCTCTCTCTATTATTGACATTGTATTTATCTTTGGTTTCATTCCAAGTTTAAAGAAAACATAAAAAATGATCTGCATAAGCCCGCACTTCTTTTATTTGATTTCGTTTAACCACATCTCATTTATGTTTTTTGACGGATTATGGCCGAGCCCGTTCAAGAGTTGTTTACAGTTAAGGAAATGGGAATGCTTCATTTCTATGACGCTATATGGTTTTCCATCCTGTTTTACTTATCCAAACAATCTAAACCATTCCAGAGTTATATATATTAGTTTATTTTTATATGGACGTTAAAAATATTTTCACATAAAGGCTATATATACATATACATATATACCACAGACACAATGCGAGCTTAAAATTTGATTTTTACAGAAATACTCATGACTAATTTCTTTACCATGAAATATTCCTAATTAGTCTACGATTGTCTTGAAACTGTTTCTATATAAAGAGGTCGTTTATGTTGTTTCTTTACAATGTTAGCCACAAACATTTACTATTCGCTCGATGGCCTGCACTAGTCTAACTGTCGAAAATTGTATTTCTTTGTGCTTCGCTTAGTTTACCATAGCGATTCATGCGGCAGTGACAATGGTGCCCATCTTTCCATTGGCATATTTTATATTTTCTTAACATAAATTATATTCTCAAATTTCTTCAAACATTTTTTTCTTAAATTATATTATCTTACTTTGATAGTTGTTTGTACTGGGAAACATCAGAAAGAGGATCGTTTTTCATGATTATATACGGCAAACAGGTAGGAGACATGCTGCTGGTGGTTGCTAGTGTTTGGGTTAAAACTAAACTGTTATCTATTTTATTTTGGAATCTATTATGTGCCGAAATCATTATCAAAGTCCTTCTCCACTATTCATAAGTGCTGGACATAAGTCTTTCTCAAAGCGTACAGAGGCCAGTCGGATGCTTTTTGTATCTATCGTCTAAGATTTTGCTTTCCAATTCATTAAAATTTATTGGCAACGAAACATTAATATCGTTTTAACGTCATTAAATCCTGATGTTTTGATAATTCTATCTTTTTGGTAACCCACATTGTATAAGAAATATATTCACGTATATGTGTCATAGTAATAACTCACCAAATACTCCCATTTTTGGTTAACGTACATCATTAAATTCAAGTGAGCCTTAAAAAAAGTAACCTAAATTACTGCTTGTATCATCAACTATCTCCTAGTGAAAGTCCTGTTGAAATAGGTCCAGCCGTTCCAGAGATTACCCGGAACAAACAGACACTCAAAAATTGTAAAAAAATGTTATTTTGGTATATGTACCGTGTATATAAGCATTTACAAAAAAGCAGTTAATTCAATATTACAAACAGACTCCAATTTTATTTATTTGTATAGATGAATGTCTCGGAGTTACTAGAGGACTTAATCAGGTAGGCTACGTTCTCCTGCACATATATCTGTACATTTCCTTAGGATATATTTGTTTTCATTCGATTGCGTAAGTTATGTTTAAGTTAACTTAGACGCTTCCTACATGCGAACGGCCAGTTGAAAATCAGACGTAATCTGTTGTATGTAACCAATAAAGACGCGATCGTGTGAATCTTACCGACCTGGACTACGCTTAAAGTATTGCAGAGGTCTCCACAACGGTCTCGTTCGAAAGTTACAACATTATACGTCTGGCAAAACCTAGAAAAATTGAGTGTTTCAAAGAAGGAGGAGGTTTCTCATTTCGACCGGTTTTTTTATACATATATGTTCAATCGCGAATGTGCCCATACTGTTGCGCGAAAGCAATCGTCCTATAGCGCATGGCATGGACCAGAGGCCGCGCTCGCGGCTACCCCGATGTTGATCGACTCAAAGCAGCGTTTAACAAAGCCACTAGGGAATGCAATGATAACATCAGAGCGGATGCCCAGCGCATTGCGCAGCTTGGTCAAGAACTCGTCGCATACCCTGTTGGTAGCCGAAAATTCTGGCGATTAGCTAAAACTGTGCAGTCCAACTACTGTCAGCCCTTGCTACCACCGCTAAAATATCCTGATAGATCACTTGCCCACCAGCCGCAGGAGAAAGCGAAACTGCTTCTTGATCTCTTTACGGCTAACTCCCGAATCGATGACCGCGGCATGCCCCCACCTACCATTCCATCCTGCAATACTACTATGCAGGATATTCGCCTCCAGATGAGTGATGTCCGTGTGGAGCTTCGGTCACTTGACCTCAGGAAAGCCAGTGGAACCGACGGTATCTCAGCGGTAGTTCTTAAGAACTGTGCACCATAGTTGTCCCCGGTATTGACGCGCCTGTATCGCCAGTCGTATTCATCGGGAACTGTTCCAGAGGCTTGGAGAGAGGCGAATATTCAACCCTTCTCCAAAAAAGGCGATCGTTCCGACCCGACCAACTACCGTCCGATAGCCGTCATCTCCGTCAACTGTAAGGTGTTTGAGCGGATAATAAACAACTGGTCCACTACTTGGAAGATCACTCCATATTAAATTATCGTCAATATAGTTTTAGACTGAACCGGTCCACGGGTGATCTTTTAGCGTACGTCACACACCTTTGGGGTGAGGCTATTGAAAGGCATGGGGAATCCTTGGCCATCAGACTCAACATGGCCGAGGCTTTTGATAGGGTTTGGCACCGTTCGCTTCTCTCCAAGCTACCGGCTTTCAGTTTGCACTCCAAACTCTGCAATTGGACTGCCGTGTTTCTGCACCAGCGCCGCATCCTTTGCAACGTAGCGTTCTCCGTGTATCAGCGGATTAACGCCGGAGTACATCAAGGCTCCGTCCTGTCGCCTACACTATTCCTTATCCGTATATCAATGACATGTTAGTCCTTGGCAACATTCATTGTTATGCCGACGACAGCACAGTTCATGGGCAATATTTTGGACACCCAAACAAACCAGCAGATATTGAAGGAAAACGATAAAAACTTGTCGCTCAACTTGACCATGTTCTGGGCCGCATTTTTCAATGGGCCTGTAAGAATCTGGTCGAGTTTAACGCCAAGAAAACACAGGTGTGCGCGTTCTCAGCCAAAAAGTCTCTATTCCTTCCCACTTTCAGTGCACTCAAATGCCATCACAAGGTAGGCTTGCTATCCTGGGCATGGAAATCTGCCGAGACCTCAACCCACGCGAATACCGCCCTTACACCTGTTACTATAGTTTGTCCGATCTAAGAAGGCGAATGGGGCAGTGGCCCGCTAAAACATGATCACCTCGCCTGGCCGGAGTATCATGCCTTTGTGTTGGAGGGACATGTGACCCGTTCCATCTCAGGACCAAATGTCTATATGATGTACAAATGTTTGTTTTAGAGTTTTCTGTGTAATAAGTATGTATTTACTAAAAAAAAAATAAGTGTTCTACGAATCAATCTAGCTTTTATAGTACAAGCTCTGCTTTGTTGATGCTAGTTGCCGTTATAGCATTGTTCTGTGCTACAATATATTAATAATAATAAATATTTATTTATCCAAAAAGTTACAACAACCATAGAATTTGGCAGGCGAAACTGTTGTTCCACGACGGCAGAATGCAACCATGCACCAATCGAACTCACCATAAAAATATTCTAATTTAAGTCAAATGAATTTTTTAAAATGTAATAATTTATACTACTGAGTTGAATGAATGTATATATGGCATATTTCAGTTTATATTTCTGCAATTAATATTAAATAATCGCGTGATTCTTCATTTCTGCAAGGTGTCCTAAAACAGTCACAATCTATGATGTTTTATTTTTTTAATTTTGTGATGTTACATTTTAATCGTTGCGGGGATAAAGAAGATCGTTTCGATTAACAAATCGGATGTCGTCGTCTTGCTGAAATTAATTAGCTGTTACTAATGCGTTCTTTTTTTTACTTTTATTTTATGCTTTTCCTCAATGGCTAAGAGTTAGAGGGTAATTCTTTCTCTTTTATAGATATGTATAAAACTTTAGTTGTATACTTTTAAGCTATTTAGATGAGCTGATGATAAAAGGTAAAATTTCTCAACAGTTAGGGAGTAGAGGATAATTTCAATGTCATAAATGCGTATAGTAGTATATAGTATTCTTTCAGTTTCTCATCAGTTGGTGACGAAAGATAAAACGGTTAGGGGTTAGATATGCTAACCTGAACCTAAATAATTATGAATGAAGTTGATTCAAAGCAAACAGTACACGTTTCCTTTGCTCGTCATTTTATCGGTATGTAAGTAGTTTTATAAAATTAATAAATACAGACCAAAATATATTAGTTTTATACATTGCCGGTGAATTAGTAGGTTTTCTACATAATCCCTAGGAATTGTAAAGAATACCTAGGCAAAGTATGTACTGGACAATAATATCCGCAATACTTCAAACATTGACTGGTCGCCCCAGGTATTGTATACATTGCCTAAGCATTATAAACACAACAGGTGACGTTGTGAGTTAAATAACATTCATTATATATTTACAATTACCAAACGATCCAATTTTATGAAAATAAATTTACACAAATTATAAATGTTATTCAAAAAAATACAAAAATACATCGGCAATAGATTGATTACATCATATCTAAGTAAATGAAGGCATAGGTAACAAAATATTTGGAGATAAAAAGGCGTTTGCCAAGTTCTCAGAACAGCCGCATATGAAAACTAAACGTATCACATTCTCCGCGCTGCAGGCGCCGCGACCTTCCAGCGAAGTAATTAAACTCTGCTTATAGCACGTGGCAAACTAACTCCAAACTAGAAAACTTGTAATACGAATGTTTTTGACTTTCGACGCGCACGATAAGCTGGGTGGAGGGAGGTGTTGCGGCGTTGGGGCGTTGTCAGTCCAGACGGAGTGACACTTCCGATCCAATTATTGTAGTATAAATAAACAATTTTGTTTATACTCAAACCTGAGCAACTTACGTAAAGCACCAACCACGTTGTTTGCGCCCTCTTCGTGTTAGTTTATTCAATGTGAATAGTTTACTACAACTACTTAAGTGCGTGTACTTAAATAACCTAACCCTTTTTCAATCATCTTTTAATAACAACAGTACCCAAAATTGTGTGAAGCTTTCTTCGGATTCCGGACATTTGCAATATAAATGTAAATATAAATAACTTGTAACGTTTATATTACAATATCGATGGCTGTTGCAATGGTCATTACCAATCTGAAGCTATCAGCTAATACATCTGCTCGAGGCAAGTCCGCTAACTTCAGAACTTCAATTTTGATGAAGTGGTCAGTCGAAATCTATAACTCGGAATATCAATTTCAAAATTCGCGAGGGTAATATTCAACTGTTTGCGCATCACAGCTGCCTCAGGGATTTACGGCCGGAATTATTATGTTGCATTACGACTAGTTACAAATAGAAACTAGAAGAAAAATAAAGTAGAGTTAGAACAGTTATTGCCATCAGCATAGACTAAAAATCGGTCAAGTGCATGTCGGACCCGCGCAGGAAGGGTTCCATGCCATTATCTCTTAATATTGAAAAAAACGTTGTTAAAAAGTTGTATGAAAAATAATGTTTTTATTGATTCCTTAAATATTTATTTTATTGTTTTTTTAGTATTTGTTATAAAAGCGGCAATAGAAATACATAATCTTTGAAAATTTCAACTATCTAGTCATGAAATGCAGCCGGGTGAAGACAGACGGACGGACGGATAGACGTACAGCGGAGTCTGAGTATAATAAGGTTTCTTTTTTAGCCTTGGGGTGCGTAACCGTAATAATCGACGGAGTCGATATGTTTTTGGATGTCTTGTGCTGAGATGGTGGCGTATTTAAGTCTGCAGCTTTTTTGTTATATATACCTAAATTTAATTTTAGAAAACATAAAGGGAGCACTGTGACTCAGCGTAAGTGAGTTATCATACATCTTTTCGTTTAACTTTATAGAGAAATAGGTGTATCTACATTATGTACTAGCTTAGGTTATTTAAATATTCAACTTTTTTTGACTATCTTTTGTCAACCATTTTGAAGCTTAATATCTCAGCTTTATGTTATTGATATTACGATAGTTGACTATAAGAAGATTATTGATTAAGATTAATCTATAATTAGAATGTCAATCCAAATACTTTAATACTGGCTCTAGTGTGATTACTTTGCATATCTTTGAAGATAAATGCATTTAATATGAAAAGTACAAGGGCGTGTAAGTTGCAGAAGTACGCCCTAGCAGTACGCAGGTGCCATGCCGCATTAAAACTAATCTGTATGTTCGTAGAAGTGATTAATAACTGAAGGACGTGTCCGTGATTGCGTGTGTGTGCGTGCGTGTGTGTGTGCGTGTGTGCGTGTGCGTGTGCATGCTCGGTGCGATGCTCGTAAAACTGTTTTATTTTCGTTATGAACATAAATAACCAGCGCGTGCAAATAATGCCAAGTGTGGAGGTAATTATTCAAAAGTCACTTTTACAACATTCGTATGCAGCATAAATTATATTAAAATTATATTTCAACGCTGGTTTATCGTGCTGATCTGACTGTAACAAACAATCGAGTTCACGATGTTTTGATACCTTTTGAAATTCTTAAGCACGTCCAAAGAGTATTACATTACATCTTAAATCAAAGAGTAGGTCATTTTATGATAGGTCACCTGATGGAAAGTGACTGCCATCACACCCGAATTCTTGCTACCCACAAGTTAATGAAATAAGTCTTTTACTTTGCAATTAGATTACATGAACGCTCTTGTTAGTTAAACTTTTTTGAGCAGACGAGTTCGGCGTCCTCTAACTGGGCTGGCCCTGAGACGAAAGTACAGAACAAACTCAGGGATCGCCGTCTCTTTTAAAGTTCAGACAATCTTTCTTAAAATGCAAACAATAACAGTATATCAGTAAATAAAAAAATGTAAATCAGAATTGGACTCACAACTATCAGATTTTGGTAACCAGTGCTTGTAACAAACTGACAGCTACATCTATAATTAGAGAGATACATTTGTAGCAAAATATAAATTATCGTCACATCAAAATAAGAAATTAATTTAAACATTGAACGTACAACCTTTGAGGTAAAGCTCATAAGGTTGTTAGGTTTAAATAGCCTTTCTTAAGTAAAATAGGAAATATACTCTTTATCATACCTATTTTTCGCCTTATAGGCCTCCGGTATTCGCACTCACTCGGTGAAACACAGCGCAGGCGCTGTTTCACACCGGTAATCTGTGAGACTGTGGTATCACTTCGGTCGGGCCGACCCATTCATGCCGGATCGTGGCTTACGCATGGTGAGACAAACAATTTAATAAACTTGGAAAAATCACAAAGTTTGCAAAAAGTTACAAAAAGTATAAATTTTTAGTTACATCACAAAATAAGACGTTTGGCTGAAAATTTTCGGTACTCGCAAGGGAATCGACACCTATAGAGTTCTTCCCGATGATTTAGAATCTTCAAACTTGGTACGAAGC
This sequence comes from Hyphantria cunea, assembly GCA_003709505.1. Lineage (NCBI taxonomy): Eukaryota > Metazoa > Arthropoda > Insecta > Lepidoptera > Erebidae > Hyphantria > Hyphantria cunea. Next base: position 2,041 of record PKRV01000096.1, on the reverse strand, counting down.
AACGTCTTGTAGCAAAGATAAAGAAAAAAAAATCGAAAAGCATAAATTTTCAGTTACGTCATATAATATATGTTACCTACAGGTATGTATGGAACCTTCGGTGCACGAGACCGGCAAGCACTTGGCCGGTATTTTTTTCTATTTCGGACATTTGATACACAACACCATCTAGTCCCAAAGTAAGCAGAACTTGTACCATGATGGTACTAGATAAGTGATATTTGGTTGGTGTTTTGGGAAAACATGTATTTGCATGTTTTCCCAAAACACCCAATCTCCGAAAGAAATATTTGTGAATCCACCATGCAAACTTTTGGTCCTATCCAGAAATCGAACCCGACTGGTATCGAAACTGTCATAAGTTACCACTACGCCACCGACGCAGTCAAACCACTGTGCAGGAAGTTTAACGATGTTATGCATTGTTACATTGTCTACACGACCAATGAGTATGATGACCACCACTCTTGGATTCTGCTTATGTTTTTCATCAGGCAGAGTAGAGTAATTTTAGCAGGGAAATACATGTATACGAGTACAAAAAAACTATGTATACGAGTATTTACATATATGCAGGCTTTAAAATTCAACGTTCGGCTAATTTGCTTCGCTCGCTCCGTCGAGTAAGCGTTCCCTGAACAATTAACTGTTTTAGGCCATTTGTTCTGTTATTTACATTCCAAAATGTTTTAATTCCTCGATGGTCGATGACAGATGATGATAAACTGGCACTATGCTGTGCTTTAAGGCTCACTACAAATTACCAGATGGAGTTTACTGCGGTGCCTAAGAGCGCAGCACACCGCCCGCGTCTGCACAAGTAATACTGAAGTACGAATCGGATCCTCTAATAACATTTTTTTTATACACACAAGTTTTTGTTGTACAAAATATTATTTTTGCTACAAGCTAAAGTTTGATGAGAAAATAATACCTTATGGAACTTGCCGTAAAGAAGAATGTAAAAAATACATTCCCTGTTCCAAAGCCAATCATCTGCATATGCTTGCTATTTTCTGTTATAGATAGTACCTTCTACTTATTTTCTTTATTTTTTATACGTTTTTCCAATCGTTTTAGAAAAAGAAAAACCCTTTAAATGGATATGAAAATAATTAAAAAAAAACAAACATTTACAAATAAGTAGCGAACTAACTAGTGCACTAACTAACTTTACTGTGCACGTAGTTAGTATTTCAATAGGTACGGTACGAAACACAGAGTTGCAAAATACGCCATCCGAGCACGCAGGATGCATTGTGTATGAAATAGCTCGTGAAATATGTTTACTACTGTGCACTGCACATTCTAATGCGAAGTTAAACACACGTGGAGTTTTGCGGGGGACGGAAGAAACAGAGGAAGAGTGTATCAGGTTGTATGTCAATGAGCCAATCTTCAACTTTATTTAATCACTAAATGAAAGCTCTAACAACTTATTGATGAAATAAAAAATAAAAATACCATTTAAATCTTTAAAGTCGTAAATATAATCACAAGAAACAATATTATGAAAAAACCCCAATAAAATAAAAACAATATTTTTATCCAAAAACACACTTGGCCTTGTCCCAAATGCTATAATTTTAGTGAATATCTTTAGACCGGTACAGCGTAAGGTTGCTAGCTTCGTGACTTGCAATAAACTTACTGTCAGATTCTTTAAATAAGGTTATATGTACTGTCTCAAATGAAATTTTTGCCTCTAATTCATGTTTATAATTTACAATGCCTTCTTTTCTTAATTCTTATTTCATATCTATAAATGTATACTTTACACAAAACAATAATCGATGACAAAATATACTCATATGAATTAAATTAAAATGTGGTGTCGTGGGACACCAGGTAGGAACGAAGTTCCTTCGGCTAATGTAGAATCATCAAAATATTCAATTCAAATTTAAAAAGAAATATTAACACACACGCGCGCACACACACACACATATATATATATATATATATATATATATATATATATATATATCAATTGCATTCAAGCCACTTGTTACTTCACTTGTTTTTACGACTGTCGCGCTTG
>PKRV01000986.1:1143839-1172604 GCA_003709505.1 Hyphantria cunea | reverse complement strand
ACTGCAGGGGTAGCGAACGAAAGGTCCACTATCGACCCCCCCTGTTGTCGCACGCACGTATTGGTGGAGCCTCTGTTTAGGAGACAGAGGCCCACCGAGGCCGCCCACTCCTCTACGGCCTCTCCCCTGGCGTCCGTCGCCGGGGAACCCCACGCGATGGATTTCGCGTTGAAGTCCCCCAGCACGAGGACGTGCCCAGACGCTAATCGCCGCATCGAGGTCTCCAGGTTGTTGAGGAAGACCTCGAAGTCGCTCAGACTCCGGTTGGGGGAGAAGTATACACCGTATACGGTGATCCCGGGGGGGGGGAACCTAACCTAACCTAACTAAAGCAATGACAAAATAAAAAGTCCTGATTTTAAAATTTTAAATTGCAGTAAAGAATGATATATTATCGCATAAATTACTCTTAGTCATCCACTTACAATGTTTATTTATTTAATCATTTATTAAAAGAATTACAGAAATGATTACAGTTGATGCAATCTCAATCTAATTTAAGATTTACCATGCACCAAGACCATCGATTACAATAAATGAATTACACACTCATATTACAAAAACGGATATCGCGGGTGATGCTAAACAAAACACGCATCTTACACATTAGCTCGTACAACGCTCGCTGTTCGAACCAGCCATTTTTTCTATAACATAATGACTTGTGAGGGCACGATTAGAAAAAGGTTAAATAGAATCAAATAAATAAAAATTACTGCAATACAGGCTGTTTCATGTATTGAACAAGTTATTATTTAATATTTATATTCATCTTTTTGGGATCTACAGCTTTTAATGATTTAGTTTTTGTTATAGTAAGAAGTATTGCTTTAGTTTATTAAATATTCTTCTTAGTTATTCTGTATCTTAGAGATATTGGTAGCTGATTGGTAAGCTATGGAATTATGTATTGTAATGTCCTTTTACCGTGTAATTTTATTATCATTAATTATTTTATCCGGAACAATGGTTTTCAAGATACGCAGTTGAAGTATGTATATTTGATCAAGGTGAGTCTTAAATGTCCTACCGGAGCTAGATAGTCCATAGGATATATTTGATTCAACTAGAGATTTATGTAGAAATAAAGTATTTGAAATAGAAGTATTTGGTTATTTTTTTGGAAAATTTTGTCTGCATTTTCATTAAATTATCACTAAATATGTTCCTTCCAATTAAGGTAGTTGTCGATAGTTAGGCCTAAGTATTTTTATTTATCCATTAGTTCTATGGCATCACAGCTAAATGACAAGGTTGCTATGAGTCAATACAAAAACTTATGAGAATGTGCTTTTAATTTAGGTACTATGGTACTTCTATTTTCTTTTATTTTCACTAGTGCTTTGCTTTTGTCCAAAGTAGCTTCTCCGTATGCCACAGTCAACATTCGGAATGCATCCGTGCACTCGATTTCGTTTTTCACACAAAATATGAAACAAATTCTTTGTTCCATTTTTTTGAATAGGAAAAAATCGAAGACGAACCAAAACACGCGCAAGCAAAGCAGATGTCAACAATTAACTGAACATTCAAAATGGCCGAACTTGTCAGCATAAGTGAGAGACATATGTACCAACATAACGCCACAAAAAAATCGAATTTCGTATATACGTAACCCGCGAAAATTCAAAATTCCCGATACTTTCTGAACAGATTACGTACATTAATTCGGTCTTACTCGCATTTAGCAATAGACCTGCGTCATGTGATCATTTATTTAGTAGATCAAAAACATTTTAAAGTAAAGCTTGAATTCGTTCGACACTTCACCCAGCTGTTAAAAGACAGGTATCGTAAGCGAATTGGTAAGTCTCACTGTTCCTGATAATGTTTACGAGGCTATTGACGTAAGTGAGATAGTGCAGTGGTCCAAAGACTTATCCCTGTGCCGTACCTTCAGTTACGGTAACTGGTTCACTTGTCACAACTCCAACTTCTACCATGTTCTTTCTACTATTCAGATAAACCTCGCACCACTCCAGCAGCTTAATTCTAACTCCGCTGTCGTGAAGGCATTCTTGTAAGGTATCGTGCCAAAGCGTATCAAAAGCCTTACTATCGTCGATAAAGAGCACCAATACGTGTTGTCTTACATCTAGGTGTTTATGATTGCTGTTTGTAAATGTTGATAACAGTTGTGTAGTATTCTTTTTTGGTTGAAAACCATATTGATGTTGGTTAAGTATCTTGTTTTCGTATGTTTTATTACTGACATACTTTTCGATAATTTTATCAATGGTAGAAAGAATTGAAATTGACCTGTAATTTTCATGTGTCGACTTGGTACCTTTTTATGAATTGGTCTTACAATACCAGTTTTTATTGTAAAAGGGTAACTATGAGTTTGTATGCTTAGATTAACTAAATTAGAAATCACTAAACTGATTTTGGTACGCAATCTTTTTAAATCAATGACCCTAATACCATATATATCTGGAGCTTTGTTCTCATTTATAGAAGAAATAATTTTTGCGACAGTTTAAAGTCAGCTGGCTTCAAACATATGGTAACAGTTGTTGAACTTTTATATTCAGATTTTTTTAGTAGTATTCTAGAGCATTTAGGTATAAATTCGTTTACGCTTTTTTTTAAATGTTTGGGCAAAATTATTTGCGATATCTTTATTATTGACATCACTTTTTTTAAAGGCATTATAAATAACATCACCAATGGATTTTAAAATCTGCCTGTTATTCGATTCAGGCGTTGCCGTTGTTGTCTTGGATTGTTTTTTACGTGACAACGTCTTTTGATTCGATAGAGCCGGCTGCACGCACGAAAAAACATGACTCATGCGGCGTTACCTCACTCTGACGCGTTCCATGTAAGGCTTGAAGTGCAAGCGACAAAGAGATGCGCGGAACGAGCGACAAAGAGGCACAATCGGCCTTTGCGTTCGGTAGCGTTCGACATCCGTCTCTCTCCTACTGCGATGCGTCTGCGTGGACAGCTGCTATACTATAGTACATTTATATGTTTTGATCGAGTATCAAGTGCAGTGAAAAGTGAATGTGGTGTCAATTGTTTATAGCAACGATAATTACAGCGATAAAGGTAATGGTTCTTTCGATATTAATTATATATTCAGTGATATATTGTCGAATATTCGTGCTTTCATCATTAAAATAAATAGCATCGGTCCGCTAGTGCAGCGATTGTAGGTTATGCTATAATTGACAAAATTAAAACAATGAGTCAACAGAACTATTTCACATGAGTAAAACATCGATGGCTTTACTATTCAATCGAAATAATTATCGAGTGTAGTTATGATTTTAAAAAAAATGCTACCATTCCATCAGTATTTTATAAGGACGTTGTCGTCACGTTCAACTGTCGGCAGTAAACCGACTTTACAGACAACCAATTTTTTTAGTTAATAGTATTTCTAACTTTTATTTTAAGTTTTACGGTTTAATATATTTGTGTGGTTTCATGATTTATTATACTCTTGTTTTAGAATGAAGGTTTTCGGGTCCTTTATCCATTTCATAAAAAGATAATCTCTTTTATTACAAGCCTTAATAATAGTTTTATTGACACAATAGTTTTGAGTACGACGTGAGTCCGATTTTATTTTGGTTCTATATTGCGACTGTTCATAACAGTGTTTGAATTGAGAATATACAAAATTATATAAGGTTATATATATTATTTATTCTTTCCCAATCTACTTTTTCAAGAAAAATATTAATATGTTTATTGTATATGTAAGTTTTAGTTTTAGGAACACTCTGTATCTGCTCACTAAGGCATGCAAGTATCACTGCACGCTGATTGGCCAGTGTGGTCCCAAGCGCTGCCGTAAAAAGGTCTAGTGAGCGGGATCGGCCATAAATTTGATCAATACAAGATTTTGTTATGTTTTTTTATATGATTCAATTCGCGTGTGTTGTCTGAACGCCTATGCAATATAGAATGTCAGTGTATTTATGCTTTACAGGGTTGTCCAGTTTTAAATCTATGTTAGTGTCCCCGAGCAAACAAAAATCCGTTGCATCAGAGAATTTATTCAGTGTAGCTTGTAGTTCGGTGAGAAAAAAGTTTTGCTGGCACTTGGCGGTCGGTATGCAGCGCTCAGGTTAGCTGTATATTTCGAGTCCGTGATGACAGTAAACAATATACTTTCTAAAAAGATGGTCTTTACATTCATAATAGTACATTTGTGTTGAATGGGCCGGCTCGACCGGAGGCGTCACAGAAAACCGGTGTGAAACGGTACTTGCGCTTTGTCTCACGGAATGAGTGAGGATACCGGAGGCCCATACCTTAACCCCTTCCCTATCCCTATCCTCCTGCCATTCTCCAAAGGCCGGCAACACCCTTGTGGCGCCTCTGGTGTTGCAGAAGTCCATGGGCGGCGTTAATCGATCAGGTGATACGTCTGCTCCTTTTCCCGCGATTCCAAAAAAAAACCCACGACCGCTTCGGCACTTTCGCAATGCCGTAAACATCTGGTAGCCTTACATGTTGTACAAACCTCTAGTAGCTTCAGTTATATTGGCCTCAGTTATAATGACGATGTCGAATTACTCTTCTGAGGTAAGTATTAATTGTTTGAGTGCGGAGAAGTTTTTTACTGTAGATCTGATATTGCCATGGAGGCATAGTGAATGAATTAAAAGAAATAAAAGATTAATATTATTGTCATATTTCACGTACCACTTTGAGATATTATGTTTTCGTATGGTATTTTTTAATAACACAAATGAGTTAATATCGGTTATATTTCACAAAAAAATGATTTCATTTGACACGTTAATTACTTAGCAACTTAACCAGTGAATGTTTACTTTTGTAAGGCGTTATAATTTCGACGACTGGGTTTGGCAGGCCAACGCTGCCTTAATGACCGACTCCAGTCTATGCCTTATTTTAGTACAATAAACCCATTTCTTTACAGTCGAGAGGTTCAACTCGAGCAGGCACGTTCTATATGCGGCACGCCTTGTCCTCTGTGAGTGTAACACATTGCGATCACACACTGCATTCTTTTTAAACATACATCTATTAACTTGGAATGTGTGTGTGTATGTAACGGAATCTTGGAACGTGATAAGGCATTATAATGACTCAACTTAAACTGACCAATGATCATCATCAACATTAACAGTATTCACCAGACCACACCTTGATTCGGCCCTTTCTTAGAGAGGAGGTTTTGGGATAGTCTAGCGCGCCGGCCACGCGCGTGTGTCGTGTTGGCTTTGTCGTGGAGGTTCGCTTCACTCTTCAGTGGCATTTCTGCATAGTTTGCTCCTTTAGTCGCTTGTTACTACGCGCACGGGATGAACAATGTTAAAATTGGCTTAATTTTTCAGCACGCGGATATCCCACAAATTAACTAATACTAATAATAGTAATAATAGTATATAGTAATAGTAATTAGTTTTTCAAATTCGGTGATTCAAGGCGGAGATCATTTTACGCCCACTGGTTCCTCTGAATCGGGATGGGAGAGTACTGACATTCTCTTGATGCGCCTGCGGAGATAACACGTTTCTCACAAAACGACGAGACGAAATCTCTCATCTTGTCACTTTGCATGTTCACATGGGGCTGCCGCGCAGGTATAGTGCTGTTGCGAGCTTGCGAGTGCCGAGCAAACCATTTAAGTTGGGCAGTACTCCTGCGACTGCGTAATGGAAGACCTAGTTTTCTCTTAACAATTTTCATGATATTATTTCAATAGAAAGTATTCTGTAAGAAGAGGGAGCTTGAATTTTTTTTCGAGTTTTGTGAACGTACAACTTTCTTTTCCTGAAGAAAAAATTGAAAAAAAAACATACATATATTACATCTTTGTTTCGTGAGCGGGACGTGATATCCCTTTTTTCATTGAACTACAAAATGAATAGCCTTTTTTACAAACCTCCTAAACAGTTGGTTTGGTTAACAATATCTGCTAAGAGAATTAATAAAACAATTCTCGTTACAAGTTACGTATAAACTTTGCCCTGACAGTACACTATCGTGATTTAAACTTATAAGAGATTCAAAGAAAAGTTAAGTCGAATGATGCATTTAAGTGCAAGCGCTCGGCCGTCGGAGTTTGCGCGCGCAGCTCTGGTGTGGGACGGGAGGAGGCCTGGCTCGCCGCTCGGCGCTCGGCGCGCTGCAGTGTGGCGCGGCGTTACGTCACCGCCGCACGTCCCCAGGCGCCGAACATCGCGCAGCGACCGCCACGCCGCCGCTGCCGCACCCCGCCCGTGCAGTGCGCGCTGCACCGTGACGTTGCACTGGCTGGCCGGGGCCCCTCAGTGTCTGTGGAAGTGAGTGATGTGCACGTGCAGGTAGCGGACTGGCTGGCTCTCGTAGTCGTCGACCGATCGCTTCGGACATGAGGATATCGCTGGGAATGAACGGTGACAGTACGTAGCGCTCGAGCATCTGTTTGTCGTTACAACCTTTACTACTAGTTGCTGACGAAGTGAGTGATCATGCACGAGGTCGTGAACGAGTAAGAGTGCAGCGAGGAGGTGCACGTACTGCGCCGCCTCTGTCGCACTTTGGCACAACATCGAGTGCGGCTCTTGTCGTGGTACATTCGCGGTAATCGCTCGTATGACTTACCGCGTACTCTACGATGTGCTCGTTTGTAAATCAGTTCCAGTTCCAGGCATAATTAACGTTTACTTAGTTAAGTTTTTGTTTAAAACTAATAAAGTTTCATATTACGCATAAAGTAAGGCGTTTTGTTTAAATCTGAAACACGCATGAGTGCTTAAGTATTTGCCGTGGTTTTTCTTCATCGGGACAGGGGAGCAAAAATATTCCAGCACTTGTATAAAAATATAATAAATTGTTTTGATCAGATTAAGAAATAAAAAACATGCATATTCCTTACTGTCTGATTTATAGCCGACCACAACGAAGCCAAAAAGAAGGATAGTATTTTTAGCAGTCCGTGTACTCATGTTTATATGTTCTACCGTGATGCATAAACTACTACTGCGATATTAATGAATTAAGTTTCAATAGACTTCTACTAAGGGCCATTATGGCATAGGCTATTATAAATTTATCTGATTAAAAAAATGTTTTATTACTCAGGTAAGTACTAATATTACTAACTACTACTAACACTTGTTTAAATCGAATCCCATTGTTCTGTTTTAAACTGTACGTCTACACGTACAGTTTAAAACGGAAACCTGCATATATTATTACTAAGAGTGAAATAGTTTACACTGATGTCTCTCACACTTCCCAAATTACTGTATTCATTTGGTGGCTGCGCTATTTCATTAACAAAGTTTGCAATTCCTGCTGTCACCATTTCATCCTTTTGAAACACACTTTTGGTTGCATTTACGTTCACTTTTTGTAATAATGTTCTGCAATTAATTAGCGTAAGATACCTGCAAGTGATACTTACATGATTGTAGTTTGGTGAACATGAAAAAAACAAGCAGAAAACATAAGCAGCCGAACGTACCCGCACCACACGGTTCTCCGAGTATCAACACATTTTTACATCCATGTGCAAGTCGACATGGTTACTCACTTTCTTCGTCCAACAACAAGTACGACAAGAAAAACTGAATAATAATTAATGAATTAATTTGAATTAAATAGATTAAAATAAATGTACCACTCAAAGACGCCCTTGGTAATTTCTGCTCTGTTTAACGTCGGCCGTGTGCCGTCTATATATACAGGCCGACTCAAAGCTACGGCCTTGGGAACTTCAAAAGCCCATCCCAGAGTCAATCTACTATATTCACATAGTTTTTATTTAATCATCGTCAATGTTCATGGAATTAAAAAGACACATTAAAAAAATGCAGTAGTGGAGATTCTTCCATTACGAAAATTTAATAAAGGTAAAAGAGACAAAGTAGTCTTTGAAGCTGGTTGTGTTAAATTTACATAAAAAAAACAAATGTCATAAATGGGCTTTTTCCCGAAGGGACAAGCAGAGGCATATTAAACGCACGCTTTTCGCCAGTTGCAAGTGGCAGGCGGTGATGGATAGCCTATTGCCGGTAATCGCGATGGTTTTTGGCTGCTTTGTGCACCACTTGCAAATAAATATCATGTGTTATCTATTATCGTTATGTAAAACATGCCAACCGCGCAGCCGTCGGTTACGCGCGTCTCACACTCGAGGCGTTTCAATTTTTATTTGGAAGTTTATAAGTTTGCACAAAAACTCGATTAATTTTTTAGTGTAAGGTTTTAGTGTTAGTCTACGAGTCCTGAGTAGATACGGTACGGTACGGATTACGAATGTCTGTAGTGTATGTAACCGTAGGTAGATAAGTAGGTACCGTAAGATAGAGATATTGGGAGCATATTGGTGCGCGGACAATCAGTAACTCAGTGACAGTAAATGAAATAATTTCAGTGATAAAAAACATAACCCTCCTTCTTTCGCAGTCGGGTAGTAAAAAAATGTTCTCAATATTAAATTGAGTGGAAGAATAGAGCCTGTGTACAGCAGAGGCCTACCAAGGAGGATCGATGATGAGTTGTCCATTTGTTGTTTAATCTTTTGTCCATCTTTACGCCCCTTTTTATAGTCGCTACAATAGTAGGCATGACAACCTTAACATTGAAACATTAAAGAAATTTAATATATCTAAATGAATATTAGGAGCAATTTCTAATTATAATAGCCAGTAAAGGCCAGAGTAAACGATTAGAGGTATGTATACATAATCTGAATAATAACTACTGTTGAAAAACTAATAGGTAAATTATTCATTATTTCTTTATAATCATATAAATTGTTTACAGATTTTGCTTACAAATGTGCTTACACTAAAAACATCATAGTTTAGAGATATGCATCGAAAAATTATCTGCAGGAATTTAATATATATTATATATATTTCATATTCGATTGGTTGAGATGTGTTAGCGTGCGAGATATATGCCGAGCGGCATATTCTCTTAGTTTAAAAAAGTCGGAGCAAATCCTGTGGTACTCTTTCCTTTAGTCTGCGTACACCCGGGAATATTCGCCAATGAGGTGTTGTGCGAGTGTATTTAGATGTTGTTGCAGTCTGTCTTTGTATGTTTAACTTTGTCTTTTATTTCCTCTTTCACAGTTTCAATAACAAGTACGAAGTAGAGTCTTCATTGGTGACTTACTACGGTGCATCCACTATCATTCTCAATACTTTTATTGAAATCTTTATAAAATTTCCAGATTTGAGTTGGCGGCTGAGCCCCACCGTTGTACGTGTGTTGTTGGCATAAAAAATTTTTCATTTCGGTTTTTTTTAGTAAAATATATTTTATTATTCAAAGTGTGTACCATTGTTATCTATGAACTTTTACCATCTCATAGGTTACATCTCATTGATCCCTTTGTTGAAAAAAAACATAGGGGCGAGAATCAATAAACTCTCTGAAGGCGGTTTGGATTGCCACATATGAGAGAACTGATATGTGAGAAATTATCCAAATTTCGGATAAAATGATAATCTGTTGAAGCAAGATCCGGGGAGTACGATAGATGTTGCAGACATTTCAATAGTAGTTCCTCTTGTTTTGCGGCCCTCTGTTGTGCAGTGAGTGGTCTAGCGTTATCCTGAAGCAGCAGTAGCCTAGAGCGATTGATCGGCCTCGTTTATGTAGCAGCTAGTTCTTGCACCATGGTTTGCAATTGCTGATAATAGACGCCTGTCGAAATTGTCTGACCAGATTTTAGAAGGCTGTAGTCAATGACACTGGAACTAGTCCACCAAATACAGACAATTAACTTTTTTGAGTTAATTTTAACTAGGAGTAGGATTTGGCTGGTTCTCTAGGGTTCAGCCATTACGACGAGCACTTCGGATGACATACAGGATCCACTTTTCATCACAGACAATGACTCTATTTAAAACCTTTGCACTATTGTGCCGTTTGAGCGATGTAACGCAGCAGTCGACGCGTGTTTGCTGGTTCGCTTCACTCAAGTCATAATGTACCCACCGTTCAAGCTTTCTTATTTTCCATATTTGCTTCAAATGAATTAAAAAAGTTTTATCACTAACAGTGAAACCTACCTACCTAAACCGACTGTGAAGTGGTATGGATCCGCTTCCACAATAGCCTTTAATTTTGAATTATCCACTTTGGTCTCCGGCCGTCCCCGTGGACGGCTTGGCTTGTTATGAAAATTGAAATTTCCAGAAAGAAAAATTTGGAACCAAAAAGTACTGTGTTTTCTATTGCGACACCTGTGCCATACATATCGTCAATCCTTCGAGCTGTTTCTGCGGCTCTGGTGCCACAGTAGAATTTGCACTTGTAAATAGAGCGATATTTTAAGTTTCCATTGTGTGAGATGAACGACGCCAATAAAAAATAATGAGGGAAAAAACAAATGAATGACTGGTTTTGGAACTCAGATATACCAACATAATGGATTTATTACGTTGAATTTGAAATTCTTAACTTAGTACGACAGACCGCCAATTTGATATGTCAGGACTTAATATCATTTATAGTTATAGTCTTTTCTTACAATCTATCAGTAGCAAATAGTCAATAATTGTGTACAATAGAAATAATAATAGATGTTCAATATTTTCACTTTTTTTCACATGGCTAGTATTATAATTTATCTGTTAAAAAATTATTAATGCTGTATGCTGTTTGCCAATCGAGTTTACTGTCAATTATTATTCATAAAATGACACTGACAACTCAATTTATGAGCTTCTTTTGAAAGTGCACATTCATATTTTGTGTTAATGGCCGAATTGGTTAAATTGGATGATTTTAGGTTTAGTAAGATTAATGTTTCAACTATTATTATCTAACCATTTTACAATTGATTCTATAGCATTGTTTACGCCAGTTTCATACACTTTAATCTTTTTGGGCGACTGTAAGGGTACTATCACCGGTAAAGAGCGTAATTGGATGAACAATAGATTTTGGTAGTTCTTTTATGTATGAATTAAAGAGGGGTGGTCTTGAAACACTATCTTGGGGTACGTCCAAAACATAACTTATCGTTTACTCCGTTTGAATATGTTTTAGTTATAAATAAGTGATTTCCGCTATTTGTAGCGCGCACTGCCTATACCGGAATAAAAGTCGCTACAGCTATGAAACAGCTGTGCTGTCGTCTACAGCGGACGTGCGAGCAGCGTGTGCCACGGCTCGGCGGTAGCGGCGCGGCGACATGTGGCGCGCGCTGGCGGCGCTGGCGCTGCTGGGAATGGCGCGCGGCGCCGCGGGCGGCTGCGGCGTGGCGCAGTTCGCCTGCCGCAGCGGCGCCTGCGAGCGTCTGGACGCCTACTGCGATGGAGTGGCGCAGTGCGCGGACGGCAGCGACGAGCCGCCGAACTGCACGCCCTGCAACAGGACGTATTACGGGCGCGTGGGTGTCGCGTACTCCGTCGGCGTGCGTGACGCTACGCGCGTGCCTTTCCTGTGTCACATGACGTTCACCGCCGGAGGCGCGGCCCACGGGGATCTCGTACAGCTAGCCTTCGATGAGTTTCGTGTCGGGCGCTACGAGCCCGGCGCGCTGGATGGCTGTCCGGATGGGTACATGCAGCTGTCGGAGCTGGGCCGCCCCTTCACTGGAGGCTCGTGGTGCGGCAAGGCGGACGGGGCAGCGCTTTACTACAGCGAGACGGCGACGGTCACGGTGTCTGTGAAGCTGTTCCGAGTGCGTCTCGGTGAGCCGTTTGGCTTTCGCTTGCGCTATAAGTTCCTCGCTCAGCGAGAAGCGGTAGTGAGGTTGGTGAAGTTTAGTTTGAAAGGATCAAGTTACGAGTAGGTATTTCGCTAAACTAACTTATCCACGCTTGATAGGTTCGGTGCTATCGAGGCGCCCTTGGAGCGCGGCGCTATCTCTCCGGGCACGTACTGCACCCGCACCTATGAAGAGTGTCATCGCAAACCGTGTCGGCTGCAGAGCCCGAACTACCCCGGCATGTATCCCAGGTAATTCATGGAGTTATTATTTACAATGACTTAACAACATGTGGGAGATTGCTTGTCCTCATCGAACCAATTTAGATAATACTATGTCAGCTGGCTATTACCACGTTGAGGAGATTTTCCACAATTAGTGTAGGGTTCTGTAATACATGGGTATGCATGTAATATGTTAGGTACTTACTTACTAGCATAATTGAGGTAAACATATATGTTTTTACTTTAGGTTTTTTTTTGACAAAACAATAAATTTTACCTATTATATTTCATTAATTTAAGTTATTCACTGTAGTTAGAATAAGAAACCTGTGGATAAAAGGTAGGTACACACTCAGGGCTCCATATAAAATACATACTTTCACACACAGTACACTCCCTGGCGTGTCTGACAATTCGACTTTAATCATTCCGAATTGTGTCTACTGAGACAAAACAAACATGTTAGCTTATTGATTTTACACTTTTGAATTTACGTAAATCAACTCGATTTATTGTATTTTTTCTCGTACAAAAGAGTGTTGTTGCTGGCGACACGTCTCAGTGGCATCTTTCTTGGTCGTCGGCCAGGACAGCCGCTACGCCGCGTACTGCGAGCAAAATGTAGCTTGATGGTATTCGACAGCGTGTTTATATAATGATTGTGAGTATTGTTTGTCAGGAATGTGACGTGTTACTGGAGCCTGCGCCAGAAGGACATCCCTACGTGTAAGCACGCGATGATTTCTGTGCGGCAGGAGTACTCGCACAAGATGCAGATTAAACGTTCTATATCTATGGCAAGGTATATGCTTCCATCTCACGTTTTGCTGAACATTTAAAATATTATTAACCAATTTAGGCAATGAAAATAAAGAAAATGTGAATTCAGTGCTTAATATAAAAAAAAAATTGTTTATTATATTTCCAAAGAAGATGTACCTAAAAAATTCTGTCTATATTTTTAACTAAAAAGTTCGCAATTAATGAGATCATGGAGGACTCTTCCGATTCGGAAATTTTACACACGATAGTTCAAGTTATACATTCTTGGACGGTATATAAAACAATAGATAATTATACGTATAGAATTAATTGAATATTACTAGAATTAATATAATATCGAAAGCTATCACACACGTAGCCCAGACCATCTCGAAAGCCATTTTAATGCGAGCGCGTCTGTGCTTGTATACAATTAAAGTACATTATGAAACGGTAAGTCAACATGCGTCTGTATAGAACGGGACGTGGTTAAGGCCCGTACGGTATTGCGCGGACCATGAAATGTAAGCAGGCCATTAACACGCAGCTTGAACAAGACGGGGCGCGTGGTGCGCGCGTGGCGCGAGTGCACGGGCGAGCGCGACCGGCTCATCTTCTACGACGGCGCGTCCACGGACGACCCGGTGCTGGTGGAGTACTGCGGCGGCGACTGGCTGCCGCGCGTCACGTCGCGGGGCCCGGAGATGCTCGTCGCCTTCCACTCGTCGCCCTTCAGTGCGCCGCTCCGCCCCCCCGCACCGCCGGCCCCTCTGCGCGGTTTCGAACTAGACGTTGACGTCGTTTTTGCTGATTCCGATTCTCTCGACTACGCCAGGTACGCTTAAACTTACTTCTCTATTCCAATTTTATTATTTCAAAGGATTTTCGTATGGACTGATAGTAGATGTGAGAAATTAGATCGTAAAATGTGCCATTTCGGCCTTAGAACATACGCGGACACAGCATCTTGACTGCGGTTTTGTTCCCATTATTGAATGTGTCGAAATGATCTTGCCTATATGAAGTGCCGTCATCTCGCTACTTTCAATCGCAAAAATATTCTAATAGTCCGGTAAATAAATAAAAGTTGGTAAGGGGCTAGCTAGTAAGGATATTTGCGTCTGCTAACGCTCCATCTCATTTCATCAAAATTAAAGCTGCTTTTAGCCCCTTCGCGAGAATCACTACAGTTATAATACTAGTTATTATTTCTTAGTTAGCCAACAACATTAACCACCAATAGTGCATGTGTTGAATAAAAGAATTAAAATATTTCTATTTTACTAAACGCGGCGCGCGTTTGAAATAACATTTGTTTCATGTTGTTTGTGGGTGAAGACGTTTTTACGCAAAGTCCTTTAGTTTGGAAATTCAAACTTAAAATTGGAGTGTCTGTTTATAATTTTGTATAAAAAGCCTTTAAATATAATTTCAAATGAATGTAGTTACTGTGTAGCAGTCTGAGTTATACATATTAATACTATGATTAGACTACGGAATGTTTTGGTCCATGTGGTGATGGAATAAGAATACGCTTTGTCACTAACCCGTTCGTTCTATCGGATTCGTTAGAGCCGTCTAAAGGCACACAGTCGGAAGTGTTAAGGAAACAAACTTGGCAGGACATTAGTACTGCTAAGAAGGCAGGAGGGATGAAAACTTAAGATATTCATTTTGATTTATATATATGTACATACAGATGTACAACGTATTTAAAGAAATCGATTGAACAGGGAGGCGCGACGGTGCGAGTTCCACGTCAAGGCGTCTTCGTCGGAGGAAGAGACGAACACGACCTCGACGGGAAGCGGGCGAGGGAGGCGCGGCCGTCTCCGTGCACCTGCGCACACCCTACCGCCGAATACCACCTGCACCTGGACCTTCCACGGACGACCAGGTGATCAGGGTTCTTTTGCGATCATAGATGCCTCACCCTAATCCACGGAAGACCCTCACGTATATATTGTTTCAGGTGACCTCGTTTGGATATACTTTTCGAGCTTCACTCAGTACTCGCTCGTCGAACCGCGTCGAATCGAGAGCGCCGAACGAGAAGACGAGACCGGTGTCACGCAGCGCTCGACTCTCGCAACGAGCGAGACGCGCACGCATCTCGCTAGCGGCGCTTGTGCAGTCGAGCTACGCATCTGGGACGGGNCGCGCCAACTCGGCCGCTTCTGCGACGCGGCGCCGGCGCTGTGCGCGCGAGCCGCGCTCGCCAACGCCACGCGCTCGCCCCGACCCTGCGCGCCGCCCGACGGCTACGTATCGGCCGCTCCGCTGCTGTCGTTGGCTGCTACGTCGCTACCCGGCACCGCCACGCATCCCCTCGAGTTCGCGCTTCATTACGAGTTCGTAGATGCACGATTGGAGGGATCCGCGCTACCTGTAGACTCGAGACGCACGCCACCTGTGCCCGCCGAGTGTGCACGTCTGCTGACGTCTCCGGGTGCTTTCGCATCGCCCCGCAATGCTCTATGGTTCGGCCGCGGGGGAGCGCGGCGGCTGCGTTGCGTGTACCGGTTTGAGGCAGAAGGCGCGCGAGTAGTCCTCGATCTTCAATCGGCTACGTTCGGCAAGGAGCCGCGGTGCTCCACCCGCACGGACTCACTCACGGGGCGGCCGGTGTGTACACCCGAGCCGGTGGAGTCGCACGTCGAGCAGCCCGAGTTCGGCGACGACTCGGCGGCCGACTTCGACGGGGACGAGGACTCACCGCTGCGAGTGCCGCATCTCCGTATTTATGAATCTCCCTGGCTCGGATACAGGGTGAGCGATTACTCTGATGTCGCAACTTCCGCGTCATTTTCGTTCAGTTCGGTTTATATATTACTTACTAACCCAAGTAACCTTGTCCGAGTCTCGTATTGCCTGTAGTGTGTTGTAATACAACGTGCACACATTTTTTACCATAAAAACGGATATGAGCCAGCCTTGAAAGATAGACATGTCGAGTATTTCTTTTTTAATTTTGGAAGGCTATCAATTCCGCTATATTCCATTCTGCCATGTTCCGTTCTGCCTGTTCATATTATCATTATTTTTGTGAAGCTATCACCGCAACGTACGTGATGGAAGTTTAGACGAACGGTTTTGTGCATTGGTACGTCTCTCCTATCGGTCTAAGCGTGAAAATATATCGCGTCATTCGCTATCGTATCGTATTGCTATTCGTAAAGAATTTATTACAGCTCGTAACAAACCCAAAAATTAAATACAGGTGCAGGTGGCGTGTATCTGTGATAACAGCACGGCTCCTCTTCGGCTAGAGTCCGGCGGTCCCGCGCTAGAACTGGAGCTGGTGTCGCGCACTTTGCTCACCGGTGAAGATCATCGACACGTACAGTTCCACGGAGTGTGGACGCGCGGCGTCGCTCCCTCGCCCTCCTGCGCGACGAGGCGGAGATCACCACCGCCGGGGGCGAGGATACATCTCACATACCCATACAGGTAACGAATGCCCGAATCCGAAGGTCGGAGACCATCGGTTTTCCGTTCATAGTAACGAAACGAGCTGATTTCAGCGATGACCGGACTTCGGAATGCGGAGAGGCACCGTTCCTGCTGGAGGCGCGCGGCAACCGGTCGGTGTTCTTGCGCGTGTGGGGGGAGGAGATGCCTCTGGCGACCGCGGGGGCGATCGCCGACGCTCCGCCCTGCGCTACCGCCAACCGCGTGCTCGTGTATGACGCGCACTCGTCGAATCTCCTGCGAGTCGTGTGTCCCGGCGTGGGCGCGCGTTCTGTGCACATATTCACCGACGAGTGGTGGGGCCGCGGTGCCAGGCCGGGAGCGCTGCTCGTGTCGTGGGCGGCGCGCGAGTCGGGCGAGGCGCGGCTTGCCTGGATGGAGCTGTGGCGCGCGGGGCCCGCCCCTCGGCCGCTGGCGCCGGGGGAGGCGTGGCCCAACGCGACGGCGACGTGTGCGCACCCGTGCGCAGCGCTGGGCGCGTGCATGGCCGCGGCGCTGTGGTGCGACGGTGAGGTGGACTGCCCGGGAGGCGCAGACGAGGCGGGCGCGTGCGGTGCGGGCGCGCGGTTGCTGGCGGCGCTGGTGGCGCCGGGTGGAGCGAGCGCGGCGGCGGCGGCGACGCTGGCTGCGCTGGTGCTGCTGGTGGCGCTGGCGCTGCGGAGGCGGCGGCGTGCAGCGCCCGACAAGCAGTTGCTGGGTGCGCTGGCGGCGGGGCGGCGCCTCACAGAGGAGCTGCTGTACGACGCGTCGCGCGCGTCCTCGGCGGCGTCCTCCTGACGGCGCGAGCGCTCCGTCGAGTACATCCACGTGGACCGCGAGACCACGGTGTGACGTGCGGCGGAGCGCTGCTGCTCGCGGTGCGATCGAATGTTCTCCCGTTGCGTTGTACGCTCTGTTCGGTTCGTTCGTTATGTTTTCCTCGGGTAGGTCGTATGCGGTACGCTGTGAGAGTGCGCGGACGATAGGCGGTAGGTACTCGTGAGTGAATTGCGGGACGAAACCGAGTGAAAGATGCAAGAAATGTTGCGACGATGCTCAAGCGGAACTCACTATATTATTATATTGTAATTATAAATATAAAATTATTTTACTTATTTAAACTATAATTTAGTACGAGACGGCGTCGTAGAGTGCGGGGGCGCCGTATAGGCTGTGACGTCGCAGGGCGAGGCACCTTCTCTGTCGTTGTGTTATATCTACTGTTGTTTATTGTTACTTATTGACGAACTGTCCCGTCCCTCATTTTTTTTTGTTTTGTTTAAGTCATCTACGCTGAAATAAATACATAGTTCTAAACTAAAGACATAAATTGTGTGGTTTAATTTTCCTACCTTTTTATATCATTTTACATACCTATTAAGGTCAACGTTCAACAGTTTGGTAAGTTTGAAAATATCTAATAGGTTGGTGAAGGATTTGTTAATCTGTTTATAAATTTTTGATTTATTGGAACTTCCTAACATAACGCAAAATGAAGCCTTAATCAAAAATCGTCGTAGGATACTTGCAATGTTTTGTCGACGTGTGAAATACACAAATCCATGCGAAGTTTCATTTTACTAACACTATCCGCTTGGAAGGTAAGCCGAGGACGGACGGGTACACGACAGACATGACTGAAACTATAAGGGTGACACCTGCACTCTTAGTCATTATAGAACCATAGCTTTATTGCCCACTCTTTCGAAACTGTTTGAAAGAACAATGTGTAAAAGATAATATTTTTTAGAAAAATATAACGTTCGTGATGATAGCCAAAACGGCTTAGGAGAAACAAGATCAGCTACATTATCTGCATATCAACCATACCACATACAACCGCACTACGGCATACAAGTGACAAGAAACATGTGCTGGGAGTACCCATCCTTGGCATGACATGACGTGTGGAGTCGCCAGAAAGGCTTACGATAGAAACTACATGGTTCTGAAATTCTGCTTACACATGGCTTAAATCATGTTTTGAGAACAGATAGTTCAAATTGACCATTTTGATTCCAAATACAAACGAAGTTAGAATGGTGCGATCTGAAAGAAGAAAAACATTATGTTTAATTCCACAGGGTAGCGTATTGGGTTGTGTGCTGTTTCTGATATATATATATATCTTAATCTATTAATTAACTCCCATGATCTCCTAAATCTGTAACATGTTTAAAATAATTTCTACGGTGCCTTTGGCACTCCCGACGATAGGTCCTATCTCAGTCACTGGCTAAGCAAAGAAATATACCACGAACTTATAGGATTGGATGTAAGCTGTGATGGTACCTCTTCGAGCCCTAGCCCGAGTAGTGTAGGTAATCGGCTATCTAACAAGGTAGTTTCGTTAACACCATCAGCAACCCTCACGAGAGGGTTGGGATAGCACCCCTCCTCCCACCGCGGTGGTTTAGTGAGTAGTCTGGCGAGTCCACCACGTAAAAAAAAAGCACCCCTCCTCCGTGCTAACCTGTGGAATTCCTCCACTGGCATCAAAGCCTCAGGCGGATCAAATAGAAGGATCATAGACAATTAAATTAAACACATTAAACACATTGCAATTGGTTTGTTCTGATCACGCTATCTTCCTTTGTGTACCCAAGATTTAGGTGAATTAACGCTCTTATCTATCATAGGAAACCTGCACTGCACGATCCAACGCTATAACCGTTTGCAGTAAGTGCATTAGCCCATATGCTATCCAGGCCTGGTATTATTGAATACCGAGTGGCACTTAAAAATGCCCCTATACCCGGTTTGGAACTCGAATCAATCGATTTCCCCTACCGACGCAACGGCAATAAGGCTTAACCGGCCACAGAAACTCCTTGTATCCGACCATTAAAACTCCCAGCACGTAAGTACACATTCCACACTCTAAACACGCCAACCTTAGTATAAAACACCATATTGACAGATCCCCGAGGTATAATCGTGTAGCAGAACTAAGAGATGATCAGTCGCCGAGCTCCACTCGACCATACCTGCTTCACCTCGCTGCAGACCTTATAAAGAAGCTACTCATACATCTCACATCAAAGGTACCGATAAAACCAATGGCAATGCTTACCAATAAAACTATAAGATTACATCTAGTTATTATCTAGTAATCACTACGATACTCAGACCGGGATACGATTACATATTAAACTTATTACCTTACCAGGTACTATATAAGACTGAGACTCACCCGTCTTCCTTCAATGTTATACTTAAGCTCACTCTAAATAACAACAAGACGCACTGACACGATACGACCCTACTTCACAAGGTGCGATCTCCTCCGTGGTCCTACACCAAGTGCCTTTTCCAAGCCCTCGTCTCACTTCTCAAAACCGTCGATGAATCAGGTAATCACCCTTTTTTTACTACGTCCACTTAAAATATGGATTTTTATGGCGTCCAGATGAGAGAAGTTTCCCACGACAAATTTGTATTAAAAAAAGTTATAGTGTGTTGTTCCTACTAATTTACGCTCATATTTAATTAGTTTATTAGTGCCGTCCGTTCCCTTTTTGTAAAGGATCATTTCGCCATCTGCACATGTAATCATTGCATTTAAACTATTATTTCAAATTAACAAAGCTCACAAGATTGGTAAGCTAGCCGGTACTATCACAAAGCAAAGGTACGGGTAGCGAGTACATTCCTCCCATGTTTATGAAACAATGTGCTAAGGCTCTAGCCACACCTCTACAGACCCTATTTAATAAATCTCAATGCGACAGTATCTTTTCTACCAACTGGAAAGAAGCTCTTATTGTACTGTAAGACGTTGCTTCATACAAAATTTCAAGATGCTGAATACACGAGAAGTACCCTGTTTTTGATTTCTTTACGAGCGTCGAAAATTTACAGCATAAACTTTTGTATCTTTTGATTGCGTGGGCTTAGAAGTTTGATTGTTTCACAGCTCCAAGGGTCAGTAGACCTGAGTATGTGATATGTGTGATCCTGTAAGAGGTCCATTTTTTTGTTTCAGGTACATTATTCCAAAAATATAAATTGTTAATTTTAACACATCCTTGGCCAACTTTCCAAACTTAGAACACTCGATCAAGTCTGATTTTGACAAAAAAAATAATCAAAATCATCCGTTTGGGAGCTATGACACCGAAACTATCATTATCATCAGCCTATCGCAGTCCACTGCTGGACATAGGCCTCTCCAATTTCTCGCCACTTAATTCGATCTATGGCCTCTCGGATCCAGCTCCTGCCAGCCGTCTTGCGCAAATCATCGCTCCACATAGCCTGTGGACGTCCTACACTACGTTTGCCGAGACGCAGTATCCAATCAAGAATTCGTTTACCCCAATGGTTATCGGTTTTTAGGCAAATGTGACCAGCCCACTGCCACTTCAGCTCGTTAATCCTGTGGGCTACGTCGTTGACGCTGGTTCTTTGTCGGATCACTTCGTTTCTGATGCGATCCCTTAGAGAAACGCCGAGCATAGCCCTCTCCATAGCACGCTGAGCGACGTTTCGGCTCCGTATGTCATTAAGGGCAGGACGCACGCATTGAAGACTTTCGTCTTTAGGCACTGTGGGATCGACGATGAGAAGACCCGACGAAGTTTCCCAAACGCTGCCCAACCTAGTTGGATTTTTCTGTTCACCTCGTCCTCAAAGCTGTTTCTACTGAACTGCAAAATCTGCCCGAGGTATACATGTAGTATATGTTCATTGAACATGGCCTTGGTCTTGTCCAAGTTCATACGTAGGCCGATGCGCCCAGAAGAGTCCGCCAGCTGGTTCAGCATTTGTCGTAGGTCCTGCAGCGTCTCTGCCATGATGACGATGTCATCTGCAAATCACAAGTGAGTGATATAACGTACCCTTGTCTCACTCCTCGATGCAATAGTATGTGTCTTATATGCTGATCCTGTACTTGAACGGATATAGTGGCAGCTTTGTAGAGACATCTCAACACTTGGATGTATTGCCAATCTACTTGGCAACGCTGCAGGGACTCCAAAACAGACCAGATCTCGATCGAGTCAAAGGCTTTTTCATAGTCCACAAATGCTATACACAGGGGCTGATTGTACTCTTCGGTCTTTTGTATTATCTGCCGCGCTGTGTGGATGTGGTCTATGGTGCCATATCCGCTTTGAAACCCAGCCTGCTCCGGTGGCTGGTATTCGTCGAGTCTTCGGGCAAGACGGTTCGTTATGACTCTTGAAAACAGCTTATAGACGTGGATCAGGAGGGAAATAGGCCGATAGTTCTTCAACGTGGTTTTATTACCCTTTTGGAAGAACCTTTTTGAGTCCTCCCTTCGAAAAGGACAGCGTTGAAAATCTTATGTAGCGCCTTTAATACATGTTTACCTCCAGCCTTTAACAGCTCTGTAGTAACGCCATCCTCTCCAGGGGCTTTTCCAAATTTTAGCTGTCTTAAGAGCCATCTTGCTTTCGTCCATGCTGACTTCTGGCATATTTTCGGTGCAGTGGCGTGTTAATGTGGCTCTAGGGTCCTCATTTTCGGGATCAGGTCGGGATGCATGCGAAGCGTATAAATTTCTAAAGAATCTTTCTACTTCCGAAAGGACGGCTAGCTTGGAAACAACGACTTCTCCGCTTGCTGTGGTCAACTTCTTCAAATGGCTTCTTCCAAGAGATTGCACAAATACTTTTGATCCCCGATTCTGCTCAATTGCTCTGTCAATCAAAAGAGTGTTGGAGCATCGGAGGTTGTGTCATACACGCTTACTAATCTCTCGGTTTAGAGTCCGCTTTGCCGATAAAGTGACTGGTCGGTTCTCACGTCGTTCCTTCATTTCATTAACCGCAACTACTCACAGACTGTTATACACGCAGACACATAGATCCACACCTACAACTTAAACCTAAAACCCCTCATAGTTTGTGTCGGAGATTAACAAAAAACACTATAAAGATGATTTTAATATTATTATTTTTTTTTACCCGACTACGATGAAGCTAAAAGAAAGGGTAATAGTTTGACACACTGCTGAACCATCTTAAATAAATGAGGTGTTAATTAATTAAGATTCGTAATAATGACTCGAATGACATGAGCTATAAAGTAGATATGTCGAACAGGATAGCGTACCTCGTGGTCAAGCTGACTGAGAGATATAGCCTCAAGGTAGTGCAAGTGTACGCACCGACCTCGGCCCACTGACTCGGAAGATGAGTTTGAGGATATGTTCGATGTCATATCGAGGGCCCTCCATTTCACTACTGAAACCTTTTTTTTTGTGGTGGAATGCCTTTACGCACTTCGTTCCCCCCCGCGAGGACAGGGGGTTCGCTTTGTGTGGGACTCCTGAGTGACTCCAGCCAGACTACCCACTAAACCACCACGGTGTGCCACTCTGCGCCTGAGACTGGAGAGATCCGGGAACCGTTTTCTTACGCCATCCAGACCCCTCCTAGCGCTTGCCCGCACCGAAGCGGGCACCGTCTCTAGATGTTGAGACCTCTCAAAGTGGGCGACGTACGGCACACGCGTAACGTCGCCCCCTCGGGGATGGCCTGTGAAGCGGATGGGGGGGAAAACCCGTCCCGCCCATACGCGGCCACACTCAGGGCGGGATGAGGCGCTGATAGGCGCGCCTCCGCCGCCCGGTTCGCCGGCGGCGGATCGGATCCGAGCGAAGATCGTCCTCCCGGGCCTTCTCCGCTGCCTCCTTCTGCGAGATGACTTCCTCGCAGAAAGTCGCGACCGCGGTAAAACTGCTCTCGCCGCCGGCCATGGTGCGTACGACGGCCGGGAGCGAGAGATCTCCTCCGATGTCAGCAGTGAGGGCCCGACGCTGCGGCGCCCAAGCGGGGCACGCCGCCAGCGTGTGCAGGGCCGAGCACCACTGCGACTGCAGTGCTCACTGCAGTCGCAGTGGTGGCAGGCGGGACTCTAGCCGGCCCCGACTCTTTGACCAAAAATGAGATCGATTTCATCATGACGGACAGAAAGCACATATTCATAGACGTTTTAGTGATCAATAGGTTTAACACAGGTAGTGATCACCAACTTGTCCGAGGTTCTCTGAATATCGACTCTAAGGCAGAACATGTACGTTTGATAAATTCCAGGCTCCGACCAACTCTGCTCCAAGCCGCGATGGGATTTGAAAAGTCAGTTCACACAAAAATGGAAAACCGATTTGTTGACACGAAAATTACAACAGACGTCAACCAGAACCTACACAATATGAATGACACAAGAGCCAAATTAACACGTCACTACACCAAAGATCTGCTAGAAGTCAGCACTGACGAAATCAAGATTGCTCTTGGGTAGCTGAAAAATGGAAAAGCCCCGGAGAGGACGGCGTTACAACAGATCTGTGAAAGGCTGGTAAACCCGTAATGAGCGAGCTCTAAAAGCTTTTTAATGCAGTCCTATTCAAAGGGAGAACTCCAGAGGCGTGTAGTAGAAGTGTGGTTATCATGTTCTTTAAAAAAGGTGAAAAGACCCGATTGAAGATCTATTGACCCATTTCCCTCCTCAGTCACGTCTACCAGCTACAATCAAGAGTCATCACGAACGGTCTTGCGCGGAGACTCGAAGAATTCCAAGCACCGGAGCAACCTGGATTTCGGAGCGGATATGGCACCATAGACCACATCCACACAGTGAGGCAGATCATATAGAAGACAGAAGAGTATAGTCAGTCCCTGTGTCTAGCATTCGTGGACTTTGAAAAGGCCTTCGACTCGATCGAGATCTGGTCTGTTCTGAAGTCCCTGCAGCGTTGCCAAGTGGACTGGCGATACATCCAAGTGCTGAGATCTCTCTATGAAGCCGCCACCATGTCCGTCCAAGTACAGAATCAGCAAACAAGGTCCATACCATTGCATGTGAGATAAGGGGATGTTATCTCCCCGAAATTGTTTACAAATGAAATGGATACGATACGGATAATACGTATATGATAAGGAGCCGAAACGTGGACACTTACGGTACGACTGGTCCACAAGTTCAAAGTTACTCAGCGTGCTATGGACAGGGCTATGCTCGGCGTTTTTCTCAGAGATCGCATCAGGAATGAGGTGATCCGGCGGAGAACTAGAGTCATTGACATAGCCCAAAGGAAGCTGAAGTGGAAATGGGCCGACCATATTAGCCGCCTGATGACCGTCGGTGTAAATGAGTTCTTGAGCGGAGACCGCGTCTCGGCAAAAGTACAGGCCAGGTGGACTGATGATCTATGCAAAACGGTTGGTAGGAGCTGAATGCGAGAAGTCAAAAATCGAACTAAGTGGCGTGAAAGTGGTGAGGCCTATGTCCAGCAGTAGACTGCGATGGACTGATGATGATGATGAAATCAATTGGGATCATTGGTCCTCTAACTCCTTAACAATCTACCATACCCATTACTATGACGACAATTAAGAAGTGGCAGATTCACGGTCTGGGAACATATAGATTAAACAATTTTGTTTAATCATTTCATCATCAATAGCCTTCCTTCTATAGGGGCTATGATTTTGAGAACTGTTAATATATCACCGAAAGTATTTAATTTCTTTATATTTAATGGACGTTTTCGTTGCTTTGTTCACAAGTACAATAAGCGAAGCTTCTGCTCAGTAGTCAAGAAACAAAATATAAACACGACTGGGCGATGGTTACTATTTTACGAACAAATTTTGTGGCTTTACCAGGTTAGAGGTTAATTAATTATATATCCCCAGAAAAATTACTCCAACATTCTGTAATTTTAATAAAATGTATAAAATTAGCGACTATCCAAGCAATGTATCTTTTCAACGAAACGGCCGAAACTGATAGGCAGGAAGAGGAATAAATAATTTTCTATGTTTATGTTCAATAATTGGTTGCTGATGATATAAAGAGTAACGTAGACTACTTTTTAGGGTTCTGTACTTCAAAAGGAATAAGCGGAACCCTTATAGAATCACTTTGTTGTCCGTCTGTCTGTTTCTCAAGACCCCTTTTCTCAAGAACCCTTAGATGTATCAAACTAAAATTCATATCAAATACTCAAGCCTACTGTTCTAAATTGCCGAGACTCGCAAGGGAATCAAAACCTACAGGGTACTTCCCATGAACCCAGAAACCCTTGAAATTTGGTACGAAGCATCAAAGGAAAAATTGCGAAAAGCATAAATTTTTAGTAACATCATCTTATATACCTACAGGTTTACACGGAACCCTCGATGTAGTCCGTCGCACTTGCACTTGGTCGGTATTTTTAGAAGAGCTTCGCCCCGCGCATTTGCCTTCTTTCTCTCTGCCTATTTAATCTGTGTAGTTAATTGCTTAAGTGATCTGTATTTTAATTAAACCGTTTGTTAATTCGGTTTAGAATTGTGTAGTTATTAGTCAAATTAGTTCGGTGTGATTTGTATTTTTTTTTTATTATTTCCAGTCCTGGTTTCCTAAAAATATATTGATTGCGATGCGTGGCGAACAGTTCTAAGAATAACGTGTTTCTAAATGTGAATTTATTGAAACTGTCCCACATTTAGTGTGTTACGTTGTGACGAGCGGGGCGGGGTGCGGTGTGCGAGGCGTGTTGACTGTTCGCGTTAGCAATCAGCGAGGCAAGGCGCCGCGCCGCGCCGCCCGGCTCGGCGAGCGTCACTGTGTCACATATTTCATGTAGACCTTTATTAAATGCCAATGTTTGTCGACGTTCCGTGCAATCATAAAATAAAATAGAAAAGCGATGAAGGCGTCGCTTCGCTTCCAGCATCAGACAGACAAGAAGGGGCACTAACATGCAAATTGATGGTATCGAAAGTTTCTGAAGAATTTTATTTCTATTTAAACTTGTCTATTGAGCAGTTTTAAGAATGGAGGTTCCCAACCCGCTTGTATTTTTTTAATGTTTGTTACCAGTCTCGATTTTTATCTATTACAATTTCGGAATTTATGAAGGTATTTGGTATTTAAGAAATTTGTTAATAGTTTTTAGGGTTCCGTATCACGAAAGGAATAAAGGGAATCCTTATAAGATTACTTTGTTGTCCGTCTGTTTGTCTCTCAAGACCCTTTTCTCAAGAACCCGTCGAGGTATTAAACTAAAACTAATTCATATCAAATACTCAAGCCCAATTTCCCCGGAGCTGTGAAAAAATCAAACTTCTAAGCCAATGTAATCAAAAGATACAGCCGTTTATGCTGCCAATTATCGATACTCGCAAGGGAATCAAAACCTACAGGGTACTTCCCGTGAACTCGGAATCTTGAAATTTGGTGCGAAGCAACGTCTTATAGCACAGATAAAGGAAAAATTGCGAAAAGCATAAATTCAAATGCTATGGTAATGGTAAAATGGTATTAAATTTTCATGTACTAATTTGTACTAATGTTGAAGGTAGTTAAAGTGCTGTGTGGTGTGCGGGCCCACAATTCATCGGTGTGCCCGTTGCTGCCCGCTAACTAATAGCGATACATTCTCCCGCCGCCCAGCTTGTTAAGTCGGTAGTCAGTAGGCATAGACGAGGAGCGCTGCGGGCGCGTTGTTCATCAGAGCGAGATGATTTAATGAGCGCGGCCATCGCACCGCCCGGCCTGCCTGCACCCGACTGGCTGTTTCTTGTGCTACTAGTACTTTGTGATTATCATTATTTCGTTTGTGCCTAGTGTGTAATGTTACTTGAACCTATGCCTTTTATAATTATGTACAAACGTTACGTTACACTTTATTGTATATTTTGACTTTAACTAAGAGACGTAGTATGGAGGCATCATGTTTACTTTTGGGGAGATTGCATTGCTTTTAAATGGATTAGTCGAGGTGAGGCGGTGAGGTCACTCGGGCGACTCAAACGATTCGTTCAAAGAGGCGGTGTTCGTGCGGCGTGCGACGTAATCGCGTTAGCAGCGAGAGAACCTTGCGGTGGTGTACCTACGTACATATGTCGTGAGAGGTTTAGCCTTTCAGCCGTTTACGTTTGCCTTTATGATGTTCACTAATTCTTTGAGTCAACACATGGGTCGAGAACACAATTAAAGTAAGTTTTTCTAGCGTTTCACTCGCCTAGAATTAGATTTTTTCAGCCCCTATTTTACCCTCTTAGGGGTGGCATTTCTAAAATTCCTTTCTTAGTGCTTACGCTATATAAAGAATCTATATGCAATTTTTCAGGAGTCCAGGTTCAGCGGTTTGGGCTGTGTGTTGATCTCTGGGTATCTTAGTCAGTCAGTCACCTCCCTCTTTTACATATATACATAGATAACAATATCATATGACTGCCTTGGTAGCGCAGTGGTAGCGTACTGGTAGCTGTCCATGAGGTCTCTGGTTCGAATCCTGGGTCGGATCAAAAGTTTGTATGAACTGCAAATATTTGTTTCGGAGTTTGGGTGTTTTCTATTTATAATATGTATGTATTTACAAAAAAAGTATTTATGTAATCATATCAGTTGCCCAGTACCCATAATACAAGCTCTGTTTAGTTTGGGACTAGATGGCGTTGTGTGTTAGATGTCTGAAATATTTATTTATTTATTTATATACTCAGAAAAACAACATCAAATACGAAGAACACAAACTTAGAACAACAATTTGTGGAATACATAAGGCGTTGTCGCTTGTGGGTTTTGAACCCTCAACACAGCCATCAATACCAATAATAATATAATAAGCTAGCAACACTGAAAGCATACCAAATATCTGAAAAAATTTTTTTTCAACATTTGCACAAATTACAACAAAAATCAACCAAAATATGTTTGTATACATTTAAAACTGGTTGTTGCCCGCCGCTTTGCTTTTTATTTATTAAATAAACCGCCAAAGTGACTCTACTTAGCCTGATGACAAGCTCAAGCAGAATCCAACAGTGGAAGACACCATACTCACTGC
This sequence comes from Hyphantria cunea, assembly GCA_003709505.1. Classification (NCBI taxonomy): domain Eukaryota; kingdom Metazoa; phylum Arthropoda; class Insecta; order Lepidoptera; family Erebidae; genus Hyphantria; species Hyphantria cunea. The sequence continues at coordinate 1,144,709 of PKRV01000986.1, read as the reverse complement.
GAAAGCAGACAATGCAGTATCGCCTAGGCGTCCTGCACTATGGCGGCTTAGTGAGATGCTTTTCCACGCCCCGCTTAAAGGACCTGGGATCATAGCAGGAGGAAAACACATGTGCTGGTAGCGAGTTGCAGTTTTTAATAGCTCGGCTCAGGAAGGAAGATCCAAACCGTTTGGTTCGAATGCGTATTTCTACGACTCTGAGGCGGTGACTTCCAAAGCAAATCCGTGTTGTTCTGTAGAGGAAGGGAGAAGGTGAGATCAATTGGCAGAACTCTTCAGAGCATTGCTATAGAGGCGATATGTCTATGCAGTCCATTCGCAAATTGTATTTTTCAGACTCGGTATGTGTGCGACACTGTGCCTTGTTGTGTTGGTTGGTTTATTGGTTGGTGATTTCTACCTCCTTAAAAAATTATAACTTCGTTCAAAATTTGCCAGTTCATTTTGTTATTCATATAAATGTTTTAATATTTTTGAATAGATGTGATATTGTAAGATGGAAATATGGCTTCTTTTAGTATGTATTACCAAAACGTGCGGGGTTTACGTACAAAGACCTCAACCTTTTACCGCAGTATATGTCTCAACAATTATGATGTCGTTGTGATAACAGAGACTTGGTTGGTGGATCACATTCATAGCAGTGAATTATTTGATAACCGATATCTCGTGTTTAGACGCGATCGTGATTATGTTCGTACTGAGCAACAGCTTGGTGGTGGTGTATTAATTGCGATTAAAAGTGAATTTACTGTTCTCGAGAGACCGGACTGGCGTAGTTCCGCTGAGGACATTTGGGTCACACTTATATTAAAAAAGCCAAGGCCACAGGTAACGTACAAGATACATATTTGTGCTGTTTATCTGTGT
>PKRV01000986.1:1102828-1143652 GCA_003709505.1 Hyphantria cunea | reverse complement strand
TTTTTTTTTTTAATGTAAGTGTTGGATGCGGTGCTCAAACTGATAGTTTAAGTAATATGTGATATGTTTTTACGCATGGATGGATGTATTTTGTGGGTTAATTACCACTTTATTTTGTTTTATAATATTGTTTTTTTTTTCTTTGTTTTTGTTTTCTTTTATATCCGTATACGCATGTTTTCCTATGGTAATGTATCTGTATCTGTGAATACATATCATGTAAGTCTATGACCTGGCACTCGACCAGTGTAATATATTGTTACCTATATATGGAGGCTTGTTGTTAGCAATTTGATCACCTATTTGAATTAACCATAATTATGTTTATTAGTCTGTAAGCCTTCTTCAAAAATAAATAAAAAAATAAATAAAAAATAAATATCTCTCCGCAATTGCAGAGGCTCAAAAGATTCGGTGACAGCGGGAATGTTTATTATGCGGACTGCTTGCCGCTGCAATAAGTCGAGAGCATCACGCAAATACTGTGTGGATCCATCGCAAAGATGAAAATAGTACTCCACGCTCGAGCAAACCTGGGTCTTATAAAGAAGACATAAATGTACGGGCGTAAATAACTGTATCACCCTGTTTAGTACGCCAAGTTTCCGCGAGGCCGTCTTAGTGACGCTCTCGATGTATTCTCGCGGGTTGAGGTCCCGGCAAATATCCATGCCCAGTACAACGAGCTTATCCCGTAGTGGCGTAGTTGAGTGCTTTGAAATGTAGGGAGGTGAAGAAACTAAAAATTTTTGGTAGAGAACGCGCACATCTGTATTTTCTTAGCGTTGAACTCGACCAGATTCTCAAAAATCTAGTCGAGCTCAGCGACAAGTTCCTGTCGTTTTTGAGACAACTCCGGTGCACACTTCTTAAGATCAATCCCTGGAATACCGTCGGGACCATTAGCTTTCTAGACGTCGAAGCCTCGCAGCTTCGCACGGACATCACTTTGCCGGATAGGTATATCACGCATTGTGGAGTCACAGGTTGGAATAGTAGGCACCGCCGATCCGTGCATTGACGACGGTTGCCAGTTTCAGCAAGAGATACAAAAAACACCTTCTCGACATCCAACAGCAGCGTTATAATTGACACTCATCTGCTACTTGCTACAATCCCACTCATGACACCTATTTTAACAATAATACGTACAAGTGCAGTCAAATGTCACACAAAAACAAACAGCACATATCACCGCAAAACAACACAACAAACAAAACGCCTTTCACGATTTTTATTTACACAAAAATTAATACTATTAATTTCCTTATATTATTAATTATCACAAACAACATTACGTCCCGCGGTCTCTCTTCTTTTGTCATAGACAAAAGAGGTACGTAGGGGCCCAACAAAGCGTTTGCGCGGCTATATATATATATATATATATATATATATATATATAATACTTTACATAACACACATTGTAGATATTTATAAAATTTATAATATGGCGTCGTAATACCAGCGCTGTAGTCACAATGGCTACAGCAGTATGCTGAGATAGGTGCCTTTTCTGGGAGCGCACATGGCACCATAATATCTTGATTTCTTCTATTTTACGTCTGTTTAAAACCATATGCTATCCTGTGTATGTCAGAATAAATAATTTTCTTTCAATCTTTCTTTAGGCGCGCCACGATCGTCGATTCGGGACTTAGCTGCAAAGAGTTCTGATCTATCGTCAGGATATTTGAGTGGTGGTAGTCGATAGATAGACTGTACGGTTTTAGCCAAACGCCAGAACTTATGGCTGTCTGTAGGGTGTGCTACAAGATCATAGCCTATCCGTGCCATACGCTTTGGTGTAGGCCCTCTTGCATTCCCTAGTGGCTTTGTTGTACGCTGCTTTAAGGCAACCAATCAGGGTTGCCTCGAGCGCGGGCCCCGGCCCTTGCGCGGAAGGTTGATTGTTTATGTGCAACTCGCGCAATCAAACCAGGCGCGAGTTTTAGCGCTGGTGGCATCACTGTCGGGAATATAATATTCTTCACCGACAGTGATCTCGCCAGCGACGGCCGACGCTCTTTGTGACAAATCCCGACCAGTAAAGCAGCGTTGAGCTCATGAGATGGAAGTAAAGTAACTCCGCATTCCATCCCAATATGCTGACGAGTAGTGCCATAATCGTCGCCTTGCTACGACAGGCCGTGGAGTGATCGGATTCCAGTGGGGCGAGAATCGACACGCAGTACTGTGCTGGATGACTCTTTAGCAGTAGTTCTAGCAAAGAGGGTGAGGACATGCATGAAAGCTAATGCGTAGGCAGTTCGACACGAGTGGTCAGTTCTGGAAGATCCCAACCAGGTCTCATGGTGGGTGTTAACAGCTCCCAGAAACACCGGTTTGGCTGTCGGATACTATTCCTGCGCTATGTCCGCTGCCTGACTCAGTTGATCGAAGAGCCGAATTGTCTCAGAGCCTCCGGTATGTGACCGATAAAGACACACGTAGATAAAGCTTATAGATTCGCGCTCTAAATGAAGCCACAGGATGGATAAGGCGGCGTAAACGGCGGCAACAAATATCCGCCCTGACGAAAAGGCACACTACAGCCTTCTTTAGGAAGCACTCATCAAGCTAGTAGCCGGGATAGTGGAGATATACCGTATCGGCGGGGCAACATACTTGTGTCTCCGTTAGAAATAGCATGGCTGACTGTACTGTCTCAAGGTGGTGGTGGACGTCGAGATTTGCATAAACTCCACGGATATTCGTGAAGTTCACAATGAAAAGTGTGTTGGTGGGAGTGGAGAATTGGCGTTTGCCTTATTCTTTTTACTGCCATAATGATTGAGAAGGGAAGGGGACGTAAAAAAGGCGTGAGAGTCTTCGCGACAGTGTAATACTGAGATTCCAAATGCCGTGTCGTCATGCAACAGTAAAGCATGATAGTGACTGAACCGTCGGACGGAAGGGAACCCTGTACTCTCCCGAAAGTGTTCGCCTGGTCCCACCGTCCAGTACCTACCGGCATGACGAGCCACTCCGTAGATTATGCGCGGCCTGACGGGACAGCCTCCCAAGGTGGTTAGCCGTAGTTGGGCCCCTCTGTATGCTGTGGGCGGCCAGCGGCACCACGGTTTCTACTTCCGTGTCTCCCTGGCCGACAATTCGATCCACACCACCCTCACTATGATTTCAAAGGGCATTAATTCACCGCTCACACAAGTACCACGTAGAATTCCCATAAATGCTAGTAAAAATATTAATTTATTTGTAATCACAAGACTGAAGACAAAGTTTCAGGCTACTAATTTTGAAAATTACGGATATCCAGACTTATCTAAATTCAATCTTTATGTATCTCATTATCATCAGTCTATCGCAGCCATTGCTGGACATAGGCCTCTACTATTGCGCTCCACTTGTTTCGGTCTTCGGCTTTTCACATCCATCTCCTACACGTCCGTCGTCTACGACTACCCTATGTTTGCCGAGATGCGACCTCCATTCACATGACCTTGGTTCTCTGCCGGATTACCTCATTCATGATGCAATCCCTTAGAGACACGCCGAGCATAGCCCTCTCCATAGCACGTGGATCAGCCGTGTCATAAGTGTCCACGGTTTAGCACCGTATGTTATGACGGATAGGACGCACCGATTGAAGACTTTCGTCTTTAGGCACTGTGGGAAGTACTGTCTGCCCGAAGTACACATATTTTTGAACAACTTCGAGAACCGCATCTGTTTTTGATAGGACATGTTCATGAATCATACCAATCAATTATTTTTAATCAGTAGCCCAAATATAAAGTTTAATTATAATGAGAATGTCATGCGGGCATATTTTCGGGGTACAGAGTTGGGAAACAACCTTACCGCGTACCGTGTTCGGCTAGTATCTCTTTTTCAAGAGCTTGAGCCAGACGTTAACGTATCCCCACAACGATTGTCGAATTAAATACGAGCTATACAGCGCTGTCCCCTGCTGGATGATGCCGTACTTGAGAGGATACGATCGGACGTACGAAATACTTTGACTATCCTATTTTTTCACATGCAGATGCAGTGGATATGGTGTTTCTGGGTGATGATGTTGACGAACAAGTGGAGAGTGAAATTACATCCGTAAGTACCCACTGTAATGAGTTCAATCGTCAATATTTTACCAAAAATGAGATATGTGATCTTTGTAAATTTTCCCTTACTTTTTTTATGAACACCTATAAAGTTTTCAATTTTTAAGTATTGTTCTTACGCCACTAACAATTATTTTCTGGCATGACAATTAGCCACTAAATTTAATCGAAACCGAAAACTAAATTCAAATATACAAAAAATAAATAGAATACGTACGCTAAAGTAAGAGTTGCCGCTATAAACGTCCAAATCAATGATGGATGAACACTTTTGTGTCACGGACAAACTTTGGCAATTCCCTCAAATAGCTTTTTAACTACAGGTAGAGAAGTACAATAGAGGTAGAGTCAAATATGATATTGTATCGTCCACGTGTATCGTATCGTAGCAAGTGCCAAGGAACAAGTGTTCAGCACATCTAATGCGCATTACTCCCATCTGTATGTCTACCTTTTTTAGAAAATTATCAGATTCGGTTTTGTTACAGGATTCGGTTTTCATCCAGCTTTAGTAATTATGATATAAACTTATAGGTGCATATAAAGCTAGTTTAAATATGTTTTTTCGTGTTCCTAGGAAGGAAGTTGTCATTGGAAATATTTTTAGAGCCAGCTTCTGTAATTTTTAAACGATTTTATTTAGTTTGCCCTGTTTGTTTATTTATTTGTTTCTTTGGGTCAAATCAAGTAATTGAAATTTGATCCCCTTCCTGTTGACAGATTGATGTAAAATTTGTTACACACTTTTAGGTGACAATAAAATTAAATAAATTCTACTTCATTGTAATTCGAAAATGGCCGCCGCTACACAATGGCTGTTTATAAATTTTGTCACGATCACCTCAATATGGGTATTAAATAAAAGGGCTTGTATAGTGTAACACAGTCCCCTGTGAAAAAGTAAGAAGTAAAACTTGAAAATAACATTATTAAAAAATAATGTTCCAAAAAGCTATAAAATAAGTAGGTAGGTCCTAGGTTCCAGCTATCACATCCCTCTCCGTCATCAGATTAAGTCATTGATTAGAAAAAATAAATAAATCGTTAGAACTGTGTTTTCTTCCGGTCTCCTTAGTTTACGTTACGTCCAACAATTTTATTTTTTCAGCTTCAGCCAATCGGTAGAACTTTCGGTTACCCCTAGGGTATGCGACGAGTTCTTAGTCAAGGCACGCTATGCTTTGTTGAAGGCTGGTTTAGTCGACCAACGTCAGGGTAGCCGGGTGGAGAATAAAAGTAATATAGCTTAAAAGGTCAAATTTACTGGTAGTTAACAGTAAGCTGTGTGCAGTTCAATGAGTCGGATAATAGAGAAAGTTTGTATGTAACCTTCCCCTCTGCTCCATCTTCGCTACCATCGCCGCCGCCATTCGCCAGTGCCATTTGACTTGTTTCATTGTTTGCACTTCATTTTTTCACTAATTGTTACTACGGTAGTAGATTGATTTGATGCTTTTTCAGCGTTTTCAATTTTAACAGGTTCTGTATGTCGTTGTTCGAGTTCTTGCCAGATTTAATTATGTCCAAGACATATTATGGCTGGACAGTTCTCTTCTGCTGAGTCTGCTTTGGATAGTGTAATAGCATGGCTCTCAAGCAATCCCCTAACTCTTAATATAAAAAAAATCATGGCGCTTACACCCACCTCTGGTACGCAACCTAACTCGGAAACATTTATATTAAGGGCTCACAGCTGTCAATCTAATTTTGACGAATCTTGTAACTGTCCAGTTCTAGTTAGGACTGGTTGCATTAGAAACCCGGTATTTTAATTGACAACCATTTAAACTGGTATGGACATATACATAGTTTAAGGCCATGCCCCGGATTCAAGGTTGTCGGCCTCCACGGAAGCCGGGACGGCCTGCCGATTCGGTCGCAGCCTACAGGCCCATCGTGTTGCTGGACGAGGCGGGCAAGTTGTTCGAGAGGGTGCTCTCTGCCCGTAATGCGCCTGAGATCCGTGACCGGAGAGGCGGTGAGCCGTGGAGGTATGGTGTTGGCGGTATCTCTGGACATCGCCAACGCCTTTAATAGTCTGCCATTCAGCTGCACCAGGGAAGCACTCCAGTACCATGAGGTGCCAGAGTACCAAAGGCGGCTGGTGGCAGACTATTTGGAGAAGCGTACCGTCGTGTACGAGGACCGAGAGAGCACCTTGAGACGGCGACCCATGTCGTGAGGCGTTCCGCAGGGGTCTGTCCTTGGACCACTCCTGTGAAAGCGTGGGTACGACATGGGGTCCTTAGAAAGCGTCTCCCCTCCAGGCAGGGCGTAATTTGGTACGCCGATGACACGTTAGTCATAGCCCGGGGGAAGCGAATTTCCAGGAAGTGGTATGCCTGGCCACCAGGGATGTCTCTCTGGTGGTCGGGCGCATCGAGGCACTGGTCTTACAGGTGGCCCTGGATAAGACGGAGGTCTTGTTATTTCATGGGCATCGTCACGGGCCGCTCCCCGGCGCCTCCATAGTGGTCAACTCGGTCCTCGTACCGGTTCAGGCCCACATGAAGTATCTGGGCCTGATCCTCGACGGTAGGTGGCTCTTCGACGAGCACTTCCGACGGCTTGCTCTTAAGCTGGTCGACACTGCCTCCGCCCTAGGCCGACTTTTGCCCAATCCTGGACCTAGTGTCGCAACGAGAAGCCTCTTCACGGGGGTCGTCCGCCCAGAATAAGGTGTGCCTCTGGCGCCCTCAGAGGGTATTGGCGGTCAGAGCCATACGCGGATACTGCACGGTGTCGACCGAGGCGGCGTGCGCCTTGGCCGGTACATCCACGTGGGATTTGGAGGCGGAAGTGCTCGCTGAACGAAGAGGCACGCGAGTGGCGTGAAGCCGCTCGTCGAGCCACGATGACTCGTTGGTCATCGAGGTCATCCTCGAGTGGGCAGGGCGGCAGCACGGGACCCTTTCCTTCCGACTGACGCAGGTGCTTTCCGGGCACGGTTGCTTTGGGAAGTACCTTCACTGGTCGCGCGGAAGGAATAGAGTCCCGCCTGCCAACACTGTGACTGCAGTGAGGACTCGGCCCAGCACTCGCTGGCGGTGTGCCCTGCTTAGGCGCCGCAGCGTCGGGCTCTCACTGCAGTCATCGGAGGGGATCTCTCGCTACCGGCTGTCGTTCGCTCCATGGCCGGTGGCGAGAGCAGTTTTACCGCGGTCGCGACCTTCTGCGAGGAAGTCATCTTGCAGAAGGAGGCGGCGGAGAAGGCCCGGGAGGACGACCTCCACTCTGACCCGACCCGTCACCGGTGAACCGGGCGGCGGAGGCGCGCCCATCAGCGCCTCATGCCGGCCTGAGTATGGCCGCGGATGGGCGGGATGAGTTTTGCCCTCCATCCGCTACACAGGCAAGCGAGCGACGTCACGCATGTGCCGTACGTCGCCTAATTTGAGAGTTCAACATCAGAAGATGGTGCCTGTTTCAGTGCGGGCAGGCGCTGGGAGGGGTCCAGATGGCGTAAGAAAGCGGTTCCCGGATTCCGCCCGTCTCAGGCGCAGAGCGGTACACCGTGTCGTTTTAGTCGGTTCGATTCCGACACACCGCCCCGCCGCAAACCCCGGTGGAGTGAAGGCCCGAGGGAGTTCCCAAACGTAAAAAAAAAAATTAAGACTGGTAGCCTGACTATTATTACTGTGTACGTAACTAATGAAAATGCTGTTTATATGAGACAATCTGTATCTAATTTTGGCTAAATAAATATTATTATAATATTATTTTAGATTGAAGGGTCACTTACATTTTCTTCTGGACAAATCCATAAGTAGTCCCACGGTGATGATCGAAAATACTGTAATTTAATGGTTTCTGTTTTTCATTACCTATTTATTAATGAGTGATTGAACAATTACGCACCCTTTTAACGAAGCACGCATAATAATGCATGGAGTATGTTGTATGTGCATTTATTTATTTATTTATTTNTCACGCCTACCCTCAAAAAAAAAAAGAAAATTTAGCTGTCTTTATTTCTCAAATAAACCCTAGATTAGAGCGGCCTCCCGGGACTAGTGTATACAATCAATGGAACGGTTCAGTTTACTTTATGAGTTGCCAAACTTGGGTAGAAATCTGAGAGGGTTTTAAATTAGAAGACTGATCCCCATAGCACCGATTGTTCCCCTTCAGTAAACGGTTACAATTAAAGCTGCGTAATCCGGTTAGCAGCGGCGCTTCTGCGCGAATCAAACCCGCCGCTACAGACACAGAGGGCCTCTCTCCGTTTCGCAAACCCCGCGATTCTCCTCGTGAATAATGAAAGGGGAAAGATAAAGTTTGTGTAGTAATGAGAGCTGTTGAATATTTAAAAGGCACCGTTAGCAAGAGGCCCTTAGACAATCGGACAATGATTAGAAAGCGCCCCCATCCGACGCAACGGCCGCCTTAAACCGAGTACCGTGCACAATAGACTTGCGTCGACTGCTACTATAGGTAAATACCATTAATGTAGTATTGATATTTATTACATATTTTCTTCAAAAATTACTGAACCGATTTACATGTACATCACAGTAATTATAGGCTGATCAACCCCTTTGTGACCTATCACATAGTTGCAGACGACGACGACGGCGGCCACAATTGAACTCAGTTGTCCGCGTTTGCACGGGGCAAATTTTAGGTTAAGCAATGTCACTCACCTTGCGAACGCAGCTGGAATTGATTATGGTTAGGTACAAGATACAATTAATAACTGTTTTAACTGCACAGTTAGATCTAGAGCCAATTGTAGTTGCCATCTGCCGTGATGTCTCCGCGGGGTTCACAAGTGGAATTAGACCTTGATCAAGGTCCACACAATAGTTTTATTTTACAATGCCCGCCGTCAAAATATACTTTTTTTTTGTTTTTTTTTTTATATTTAAGCTGCCAACATGACTCTGCTCTGCCTGATGGAAAGCATGAGCAGAATCCAAGAGTGGTGGTCACCATCCTCCATGCGAAAAAAAACAATGCAGCATGGTGACTCACACTATGGCGGCCTGGGGGGAAGGGGGATGGTGAGGGGGATAGGGGGCGTTGGATTGGGGTATGGGCCTCCGGTATCCTCACTCACTCGATGAAACACAGCGTAAGCGCTGTTTCACACCGGTTTTCTGTGAGGCCGTGGCCCATTAATGCCGAAGCGTGGCTCTCCCACGGTCAATACGCGACAAGTCGGGGACGCTAATTTTTAATACGGACAGCGATGACTTGAATTACGAGTCCAACATAACCGCTCCAAAAGTCTGTCTTCTTCTTCTTTTGATGAATGGCAATCAGCCGGATCAGCTATTTCTGCCAATGTCAAGTATTTCAAGTCTTCAATTCTAAGTCTTCGAGTCTTCAAGTCTTCAAGTCTTCGTCGTGATGGAATTAATGATAAAAAATATAAAAAATGTGGATGACATGAAATGGGGACCGTCTTTCGCAAAAACAAAAAACGATCTCCCAAAAGTCTGTCAAAAAGTGTTACCGGCAAGGTGTCTTTCAAGACAGACAGGTGAAAAGTGACATGAAGCGAATGACAGCTCAAAGTTTACGCCATAGAAAAACAAGATTACATGCGATAAACAAAAAGTAGTGGCGATGTTATTAAACGATTCGGAACGATACATAGGCTCACATCACAAGAATAAAACATAGGCTACTTTTTTCCGCGATAGCCGACATACGCGCAGCAAAAGGTAGTAAGTATTAAATATAGTCCCAAAAATGTAACAAATTACAATAACAGTTTAATTTGTTTATATTTTTATTATGTACATAAAATGAAAAAAAAATAACAAAACAAAATATCAGTTACAAAGATGTATACGTAACAATTAGTATTCTTATCGACGGAAGTATTATATTAAGTCTGACGCAGTCGCTTCCTGTGGGATTTGAAGTTATTGACGTTATGCTCTCTCACATCACATGCAGCGATTTGATTTAAGAAAAATGGGAAATAGTTAGAAGTCGGCAGAGAAGAAAGGTTATTTAGTGTCGCAGTCTCGATAGCTCCCCCGTAATTTGAGGAAGCTGAAAAACATGAATTCAGGGTGTCGAGAGCAATATCTTTTAAAGTACAATTAGGACGTGACTTGCCGATGCCCAACGACTTAAAAATTTCTAGACCTTAACTGAATCACCGTTTTTAACAGCTTTATGGATATGTCGGCGCTGAGCATTCCTACAAATCTTGTTGCAGTGATTTCTTACCGGTACTAAATTTTCCCAGTAGGTTTCTACAGGATGTCGTTTATACTGGCGGCGAGACCGATGAGGTGCTTTAAGTGCCTTGTTGCGGGACACGCTCGCACGAAGTGCCAGAGCTGCTTCGACTGCAGCGGATTGTGTTTCCGCTGCGGTCAACCGGGGCACAAGGCGGCAGAATGCTCTGCCGCCCCTCACTGCCATGTGTGTGCGGCGGGCAAAAAGCCCGCCAATCAGCCGATGGGGCAAGGAGACTGCAGGCCCCCCCGTGCTTCTCAGCAGACGTCGGTGGCTAGCCAAGCGACCCAGGCTGCCCGCGACGTCGTCCGTCCGTCGTCATCGACACCAATGGAGGAGGCTGTAGAGACGATCCAGTAATGGACCACGTCTCCAGTCTCCTTGTCTAGACGAACCTCAACCACTGCAACGCGGCGCTGGATCTCTTCCTGCAAACCATGGTCTGGTCGATCGGTGTTGCCTTGCCTTAAGACGGCGACCCATGTCGTGCGGATTTCCGCAGGGGTCTGTCCTAGGACTACTCCTGTGGAACGTGGGGTACGTCTGGGTCCTTCGCGAGCGTCTCCCTCCCGTGCTGGGCGTAATTTGTTACGCCGATGACACATTGGTTACAGCCCGGGGGGCGAACTTCCAGGAGGCGGCGTGCCTGGCCACCAGGGGAGTTTCTCTGGTGGTCGGGCGTATCGAGCGCTGGGCCTGCGGGTGGCCCTGGACAAGACGGAGGCCCTGCTCTTCCACGGGCCCCGCCGTGGGCCGCCCCCGGGCGCCTCCATAGTGGTCAACTCGGTCCTTGTACCTAAGATACTTCATCTGGGCCCGATCCTCGACGGCAGGTGGCTCTTCGACGAGCACTTCTGACAGCTTGCTCCCAAGCCGGTCGACACTGCCTCCGCCCTAGGGCGACTTTTGCCCAATCTGGGTGGAGCCAGTGTCGCAACGCGAGGCCTCTTCACGGGGGTTGTCCGGTCGATGGCGCTGTACGGCGCACCGGTGTGGGTGTCGGCTCTGACCGCCCAGAATAAGGCGCGTCTCTGGCGCCCTCAGAGGGTATTGGCGGTCAGAGCCATACGCGGATACCGCACGGTGTCGACCGAGGTGGCGTGCGCCTTGGCCGGAACCCCCGTGGGATTTGGAGGCGGAAGTGCTCGTCGAAGTTTATCAACGGGTGGATGAATTCCGGGCGGAGAGTGGCATGCGCCCTCCGCCCGAAGAGGTACGCGAGTGGCGTGAAGCCGCTCGTCGAGCCACTATGGTTCGTTAGTCGTCACGGATGGAGGCTCCATGTAATGGGTTTTGGGCATAAAGAAAACTAATTATTAGTATAAACCGAGATGTATTTTGATAACAAGTGGAGATAACTTTCGACACACACAGAACAGCATACAAGAGCAGTGTTGCCACACATCATAGATGAAAAATAACCAATAAATATAAAATATAAACTAACACTGGCCCTTAAACCAATATAGTCAAGCAATTATACAGTTAAAAAAAAATCAATTAAACATTAACATAGCTTCAACTATAGACAAGTAAAAACAAAGCTATCAATTAATTCAACCATAGTTGTGTTTTAACATGAATTGCACAACAAATTTATTGTGCATTCCTTTTGACAATAGTTTAGTTAATAAATATGCTATCATATCTTTTGTACATAGATACTTAACATCCATGAAATCATTACTAATATGTTCCCTAATAAAATGGTGCCGAATATCAATGTGTTTAGTTCTAGCATGGAAAATAGTATTCTTACATAACTTCTGTGCAGACTGATTATCATTAAAAATTGTAATCTTATACAGAGTACCCAATATTTCATGCAAAAAATTACGAAGATATAGACCCTCCTTACAGGCATCTGAAAGAGAAATATACTCAGCCTCTGTACTGGATAAAGCTACAGTTCTCTGCTTCCTGCTCTCCCAGAAAAACTAAAGATTTACCAACCTGAAACACATAACCAGTATAGGATTTTCTATCTGTATCATTCCTTCCCCAATCAGCATCTGCATATCCTGTAATACCTAATTCACCTTTTACAAAATTTAAACATAAATCTTTTTAACCTTTCAGATAACGAAGTATTCTTTTAGCTGACTTCCAATGTGTGTCATTATAGTAATTATTGAACTGACTCAGATAGCTGACCGCATGAGCAATATCAGGTCTAGATCCCACTGCGATGTACATCAATGATCCAATTAAACTTCTGTAATGTAATTTGGAACCATTGTTATCAATTGACTTTTCAAGTTGCATACCAGTCTCCATAGGAGTCCCGACTGGCTTGCAATCTTCCATCTTAAATCTTTTTTAACATTCTTTCTATATATCTTGTTTGATCCAAAGTTATTTTGTCCTTGTACTTACATATTCTCATTCCTAAGACATGCTTTGCAGGTCCTAAATCTGAGATTTGAAACTCACTTCAACTTCAATTTCTTTTTTTTTTAATTTGAAGTTGTGTNTCACCGTTTACGATGTTTATTTCTCCCCCAACCGGAGTTTGAGCGACTTCGAGGTCTTCCTCAACAACCTGGAGACCTCGATGCGGCGATTAGCGTCTGGGCACGTCCTCGTGCTGGGGGACTTCAACGCGAAATCCATCGCGTGGGGTTCCTCGGCGACGGACGCCAGGGGAGAGGCCGTAGAGGAGTGGGCGGCCTCGGTGGGCCTCTGTCTGTTAAATAGAGGCTCCACTAACACGTGCGTGCGACAGCAGGGGGGGTCGATAGTGAACCTTTCTTTCGCTACTCCTGCAGTCGCTGCACGAGTAAGGAACTGGTGTGTCCTAGATGAGGTCGAGCCGGCGGCGTCACCGCGGAGACGGCGAGGAGGGCCAGCTTCATGAGGAGTACCGCGAAACGCGGTACTCTCTGCCCGCATCGTCCAGCACTTCAGCGAGGTGGGCCCCGACCTGTCGGACGCCCAATTCGGGTTCCGAGAGGGGGTTCGACGGTCGATGCCGTGATGCGCCTGAGCGCCTGGCGGTGAGCTGTGGCTGCGTGGTGTTGGCGGTGTCTCTCGACATTGCCAACGCCTTTAATAGTCTGCCATTCAGCTGCATCAGGGAAGCATTCCGCTGCCACGGGGTGCCAGAGTACCTGAAGTGGTTGGTGGCAGACTATTTTGAGGAGCGTACCGTCGTGTATGAGGATCGAGATGGCGCCTTGAGACGGCGACCCATGTCGTGCGGCGTTCCGCAGGGGTCTGTCCTCGGACCACTCCTGTGGAACGTGGGGTACGACTGGGTCCTTCGAGAACGTCTCCCCACCGGGCTGGGCGTAATCTGTTACGCCGATGACACATTGGTCACAGCCCGGGAGGCGAACTTCCAGGAGGTGGCGTGCCTGGCCACCAGGGGAGTCTCTCTGGTGGTCGGGCGCATCGAGGCGCTGGGCTTGCGGGTGGCCCTGGACAAGACGGACGCCCTGCTTTTCCATGGGCCTCGTCGCGGGCCGTCCCCCGGCGCCTCCATAGTGGTCAAATCGGTCCTCGTACCGGCTCGGGCCCAGAGGAAATATCTGGGCCTGATACTCGACGGTAGGTGGCTCTTCGACGAGCACTTCCGACAGCTTGCTCCGAAGCTGGTCGACGCTGCCTCTGCCCTTGGGCGACTTTTGCCCAATCTNCTGGATAGTTTTATATTAGAATTCTCCATAGCCATTATGAGAGGATCATAGTCAGGTGATAGCCCGCTTAACATAATAACTGCTATGAAATCATCCTCCAACGGTGAACCAATTTCACTAAGTTGTTGTGACATCTCGGTAATTTTGTTGATATAGCTTTCCATGTTCTCACTCTCTTGTAGCTTAGCTCCAAACAATGACCTGAGGAGTCCCAGCCTACGACATAAACCTTTATCTTCATAGGCTTTTGTTAGGTTAGTCCAAGCTTCGTGTGCTGTGTGTGCATTTCGTATATGTGGAATTACAGATGGCTGAACAGACAATGAGATTCGCGCCAAAGCCTTCTGTACTTTCTTACCATCATTAATTTCTTGTTCTACATATTCCCACAATTCTTCTTGAATCAAAATCATCCTCATCATGGTTCTACCTAGTACGGAAACCAGTCTCTCACACAGATCTCTTTGTTTTCTGGAATTTTCTGTGTATATTTTGATTTAACAGATTTTTGTAATTTTGTGTGAGAGAAAAATAAGTAAAAATAAAAAATAAAAAAAATAAAAATTATGGATATTATTTTAAGCACTTAAGCTCTTTGTGCCTTCACTAAACTCATGAGATGTGTTTTGTCCGCCCCTCCCCACACCATTACGAAGTTTTGGTTGACGGATTGTCCTAACACACTAATTTTAACTTACCAAGTGGTGTTGTGTCTCTAAGTGACGTAAATAGATGTATTAATTGTCTTACGCGTGTCGTCATCAGACTTATTTGTTTAATCCACCATCTATTTCAACTCCAAGATATTTAATAGATTGGGCTCTGGTGAGTTCAAAGCATATCGAGATGAGCAAACGTGGACTTTGATGTTGAATTTATGGTTTGTTCGAAGAGAGGGTTATTAGTTTTTGAAGGGAATATAGAGAGTTTTAGAGAGATTAAGGTAAAGTAGATTTAGGTTTGACCAACGTTTCACGTTCATTTATAAAAGTACTACTCTTCCTTATTATTTTCCAACCATGACCTGAGATTACGATTGCGATATCATCTGCGAAAGTGATGTCTGTGTGGGGAAAGGAGACAGTACACAGTTCATTAATATATATTTGGACGAGCATAGGATCCAGCATACTCCCTTATGTAACCCTGCAGGAGACTTACTTCTTCACTTACATTATCTCGTATTTTTACGGCTTGTCTCCAGTCTAGAAAAGAGTCTTCAAACATTTTAAGAGGTAAATATATGATTTACGTACATGTAATAACTTCACTTGAACAATAACAAATGTGCGAAAGGGCGCTTCTCATGACGTACGGATATTACTCGTCTAACGGATTCGATCAAGATGCCGTTGGTAGTACCTACAGCAGGCGCTTGCCTCTTGAAGTAGAAACGGCGTGAAGTGGCGTGCCGCAGGCGCGTCGCCTTAGTGTGACAAGGATTTCACACTATTGGAGACCGTTTATCAAGTACAACATTTTAACGGTTCACTGTTAAACAAAAATACAATTTCTAACCAAAAAACAAAAATATTGTCTACCGCACTCGAAAAGACTGTACAGGAGCGATGTAGCCTCTCACTTACAGTTGTTGAGAAGTATCGCTCAGAGTTCTCTACAAAATACACTGGTTAATATTTATAATAATATTTGGGACGGATGATGATGATGATCTGTCCCAAATATACATATTCCTCAACATATTCAAGTTTTTGGCCGTTGATAATTATGTCTGCAGCTGTTGCAATTGTCATCATTTTTGTTTTGCTTGAATTAATTTCAAAAACCTACTTCTTGGCTACTTTCTGCGAGCGTTTGTATCATAGATTCCAGTAATCTTGGGTTCTCCTCCAATATGACTAGGTCATCAGCAAACCTTAGATGGGTTAGTCGCGATCCGTTTATGTTTAGCCCTAGATGCTCCCAATGCAGTTTTCTAAACATTTATTCTAATACTGCTGAAAATAATTAGGGTGAGAGAGGGTCACCTTGCCTGACTCCTCTGTCAAACGGAAAAGTATCCCCCAGAGATTCCAACTTGATGCTAGCTTCACTCTCGCTGTAGACTTTTTGATGACGTTTACATAAGCATGCTATACTCCCTGCTCCATAAGACTTTTCCATACAAACCTGTGTTTAAGGCTGTCGAAGGCTTTTCAATAATCTATGAAGGCTAGGTAAATAGGTTTGTTGTACTCATTGTATTTCTGTAGAAGCTGTTTGACGGTGTGTATATGGTCGATTGTGCTAGAGTTTTTTTCTGAACCCTGCCTGTTCTATTGGTTGGTGTTCATTAAGAGTATTCGATACTCTGTGCAGTATGACTTTCGCAAAGACCTTATACACATTTGAATTGTGGGACATAGGTCTGTAATTTCCAATATCATCCTTTGAACCTTTCTTATATAGAAGTATAATGTGTGTTTCTGCTCATTGGCTTGGGACGTAGCCAGTAAATAGTATCTCATTGAACACTTTTGTTAGTATCGGACTTAATTCGTCGACTATTCCTCGCATCATTTCATTTGGAATTCTATCAGGACCAAGAATTTTTTTCCATCTTTTGACTATTTTCTTAACTTTTAGTATTTCTGATTTTAGTATTTGTGGTACGTCTCCAATATTTCTCATTACGTTTTCCAGTCTAGCTTCTCTATTGGGTGGCTCTGTATCCGGCTGAATAGAATATAACCGGCGATAGTAGTCTGTTGCATTGTTTAGAATCGTACTGCGTGTAGTGGGTAGTCAATCTTTGTATTAATTTTGGTATCCACTTTTCCCTTCTCTCAGAGTTCCTCAAAAGCTTTGCGTGTACCTCCCGTTTCGATAATGTGATTTTCTAAGGTTTTGATTCTTCTTTTTTTCCTGTTTTTTCTCATGTTTACACGAATACATTTGCTTAAGTGTAAAATATCTTAAATATCTTCCTTTTTCTTCTTTTTTGCTATTAAATGCCTTCCATTTTCTATTAATTTTAGAGTTTCATAGCTTAAATGGAATTCTTTGTTCTTATCAGTTTTGGTTTTTATCTGTTCTTATTACTGTTAATATTTACTTGTCGTTTATTTAAATCGCGCGTGTCATCTAAGTGAGTGAGCGCTTTAAATCTATGTGGACCTACCTTGTTTGTGGAGTATTTGTGCTGTGTAATATTAAGGAGATATTAGGTAGCCAGACATCGTCGGCAGTGTCCACATAATTTGCCATGAATGTTTTAGTTACCGCGCTCGCTAATTCATTAAAAAGAGAACGAATAAACTCAGTTTCCATAAATTTTATACTGTCTTCACCCACCGACCTTGTCTCAACAATACAACAAAGACAACGTTTTATTAAGGACTAACTTTTGCCCGCGACTCATGTTTCATATCTCAAGAATAAGCTGAACGAGAATGATCATAGCCGAAGGGAAACAAGTACTATGCTGGCAACCTGCCTCGTACGTCGAAACAATAGCTCACCATCTTATTCTACACGCCTGTGCTGTTGCCGTAATTCTGTAATTATATTAACATACTAGCTGTTACCCGCGGCATTGCTCGCGTGGACGTTTATTATATGTATGTATTTAATTAAAAACTATATAACGTTAACGATTTTTAAAGTTTTTATTAATGGGCTATTGATTCAAATAATAGTATTTTTACTCTTATTTTAACCACTTTAGGAGTAGAATTCCTATAAATGTTGGTAAAAGTATTCATTTATTTCTAAACAAAAGCCTCAAGACAAAGTTTCAGGCTACTAATTTAAACAATGACGGACTTTCAGACTAATCTAAATTCAATCTTTTACCCCCATTTCGCCTCCTTAGGGGTAGAATATCCAGAAATGCTTAAACATGTATCTCATCATTACCAGCCTTTCCACTTCCACTTGGCCTGTGGACGCCCTATATTACATTTGCCGCGATGCGGTCTCCACTCAAAAACCCGTTTACCCCATCGGTTGTAAGTTCTGCAGCTAATATGCCCAGCCCACTGCCACTTCAGCTTGCTTTTCCTGAAGGCTCTGTCGACCACGTTGGTTCTCTGCCGGATCACCTCATTCATGATGCGATCTCCTAGAGAAACGCCGAGCATAGCTCCCCATAGCACGCTAAGCGACTCTAAACTTGTGGACCAGCCGCGTCGTAAGTAAAAGGATAGGACGCACTGTTTGAAGACTTTCGTCTTTAGGCATGTCAGGTCGAGTAAGTTTCCCGCACACTGCCCAACCTGCTAAATTATCCTGTTCATATCTTCCTCGAAGTTGTGTATACCTAACTGCAAAGTTTGCCCGAGGTACACATATTTTCGAATTACTTCGAGAACGGCACCGTGTACGGCAAGTGGTTCCGATAGGATATGTTCATTAAACTTACGTATATATCATTTTTAATCATGAGCCCAAAAATAAAGTTTCACGTTTCTCACTTAAAAAATGGCGGACTTCCACACAATCTTTTATACCCTATGTCAGTCTTTAAGGGGTAGAACATTCAGAAACGCTTAAATACGTACCTACTTACTTTTAATCAGTAGCTCAAAGATAAAATTTCATGTTTGTAAGTAAAAAAATGACAGACTTCGATACAATATTTTAACTCCTGTTTCACTCCTTAGGGTTTAATACCCAAAAGCGCTTAAATACGTTTCAACTCATTTTTAATGAATGTGCAAAAAATAAAGTTTCATGTTTCTTACTTAAAAAATGATAGACTTTCATACAAACTTTCAGCCCCTATTTAACCCTCTTAGGGGTGGAAAGTCAAAAATTGCTTCTTTAGTGGGTGTCTACTTAGTGAAATGATCCGACTCACCAAATTTCATAGCCCGAACTTTAATAGTTTACGCAGTCAGTCAGTCAGTCAGTCAGTTAGTCGGGACTTGTTATTTTATAAGTATACATAGATAGATGAATGCGAAATGTTCCAAACGTTTTTTCCTATTTCAGCGTGAGTTTAGTTCTGCATCAAAACAAAGTTTCTGCCTGATTAATTCACTATCCTACTATGCATTTGGTGTTTATAAAACGACTAGAACTACATGTTACGTAGTTAATAATGTGGAAATGAAAAGAGTAATAATGTTGAGGTGAGCATACGAGACCTGTGGAGAATTAAGTAGATCATTACTGACAACAGGATGAATAGACTCGTTAGTTGATAGTGGCCAGTGAATGTATGTCACGCTCATCAAGTAACGATTCCAACCTCGTATAAAATATATTATAACCTTAATAATCAAGTAAATGGTTGATTCATATTAAATAATATTAATATCTTGGCACTTTCCGCTTGTCAGCTTCCGGCGCTACTTACAAATATTGTTAATAACGTCTGTACTCTCTTCATACAATGGTGCATCCGGCGTAATAAATCTTTAATGTTACATAATCTTGTATTATCAAATGAATAGAATGAAATCAACATACAATTATTATTTGAAAATAATAATTATATGTTGATAATCATTAGAATAATAATGATAAACAATTTTAATATTATCTGCAGAGTTTGGTAATGTAGTATTGAATTGGGTTCGGGGTTGTTGATTGTTGGAGAATATTATAAGTTTGTGCTAATATAATGTGATGCTGTGCCGCAATGTTGACTACGCGCGTTCAATACGTTCGTAGAATACAGTTTATGTGTTAAAGTGCATACGAATGAACATCCTCTAAACTGTATTTTGTATTTGTGCGCCAGTGCATGTGCTTCAAGTGCAAGCGCGATATTGCCTACACGGTTGCGCTGGGAATGCTCCGGGTGCAGGTACGGGGTCGTCAGCGCGCCACCACACGCACCGCGCTTCGCTAACGATAGCTTGAGGCGACAAGTTCCCACGTTCATAAGGCGACGTGCGACGCGCGGGCGGTCCTGGGCGACGTTTAACTAGTTAGTGGCCGAAGGCGCGGCAGGTGTCGCGTGCCCACCGCTCCACGCGGTCGCGGGTTGTTATTCGCGCCTTGCTGAAACACTTTTAATGAATATGACTTCCCTAATTAAAATTAACTTGAACTTGAATAGAAAGAAACAAATAAATATTTTTAGTATACAAAGTTGTTGCATAATAAAAATATTTATTTGTTACTTGAGTATGTAGTAAGTAATGTTAGGTTAATCGAGTATTCCACCTTACTAGACAGGCATTTTTTTTCTGATATTGAGAAGATTTAACTTGAAAGCTAAACAAAAACAAAGAACTAAACTTGCCATATTGTTACTAGAGGACGTATTAATACTCGCTCAACGATTATTGTATAACTAGCTGAGCCCCGCGGTGTTTGTTGTTGTATCTCTACGACAAAAACAACGGGTACCGACGACTGCTAACAGGATAGGACGCACTGATTGAAGACTTTCGTCGTTAGGCATGTCAGGTCGAGTAAGTTTCCCACACACTGCCCAACCTGCTGAATTATCCTGTTCATATCTTCCTCGAAGTTGTGTCTACCTAACTGCAAAGTTTGCCCGAGGTACACATATTTACTATGCTAGTGAAGGTCCCGGAAGGAATAAATGGAAGCCTTATAAGAACACTTTGTTGACTAAAGTCCCGGAAGGAATAAATGGAAGCCTTATAAGATCACTTTGTTATCTGTCTGTCTGTTAAGACAATTTATTTCGGGAACGCGTGAAGGAATCGAGTTGAAATTTAAACCGTATACTTAAGTCTAAGGTAACATGAAGTTGTGAAAAAACAAAACTCTGAGTTGACGTAACAAAAGATACGGCCATTTATTCAATAAAAAACGCAAAGGGTACTTCAAGTTGACCTAGAACTATGACATTTGGCAAGTAACATCGTTATAGACTACATGTACATAAATAAATATTTGCGGACATTCTAACTTACAACGGGTACCAGATGACTGATACAATTCTTTTTGTAAATAACAAAAAACAAATTATACATAGAAACGTATGGCCTTAACCCTCTGCTGAGAGGAGACCCGAGCCCATCAGTGGGATATTATGGGTTGTTGATGATGATACTTAGAAAATATCCAAACTCCGAAACAAATATTTGGAGGTCATACAAACATTAGGCCCGACTCGGGAATCGAACCCGAGACCTCATGCACAGCAGTCGCGTGCGCTACCACCGCGAAAACAAGATAGTTTTATATATAAGTATCTGTAAAGAAATGTAAATAAGTATGTTTGTTTTTGTACAATTAGATGGCGTAGTTCAGCAAATGGCTGTCATGGTTAAATGTTTAAAAGAGTGCAGTGGGAGGAAAACAATCCTGCTAATATTATAAACGCGAAAATTTGTATGGATGGATGCTTGTAACTCTTTCACGTAAAAACTACTCAACGAATTTGGATGAAACTTTACAGTAATATAGCTGATACACCAGAATAACACATAGGCTACTATTTCCCGCGATAACCGACATGTAGGCGGGCGGAGCCGCGGGTCTAATCTAGTTATTTTAAAATTTATTTTGTGAAAAGGAATTGACAAAACTGTTAAGACACTTTAAATGTCGTTTGTTTGTATTTTCAGGTAAGATACCTAGTATATTTGTTATGATATTGTGGATTGTGGAAAAACGATGTAAATATATGCTTAAATAAAAACTTTGAATTTTGAGAGCAATACAATAAGTTAGTATTTGGCTGATTTCTATACGTAATAATCACGACTAATTGTCTTGTAATATAAGGAAAAGTCTCAAATCTATTCATTTGTATTTGTTATTAAATGTTACAAATAATAGTGGTCTATATCATTCAAGAAGGTCGAAATTTTAAAATAAAGCTACTAATTAAATTAAATAAATATTATATACGGTCGCATTTTTTCTTATTCATATCGATTTGATTTAACAATTCGATTCCTGACTATTTATAATAATCCTACGCACGGAACCCTGGGTGGGCGAGTCGGACTCGCACTTGTCCAGGTTTTTTATATTTGTATAGGTTTCGGCACACCGGATTATTTCGTGCATCTGCTGCATAAGTTTGAGCCTTCTAACGCAATTCCCCACAGTGGAAACAGCGCCTACTCCTGTCATCGTGGCTTGTGCATTTTACCCTGACGTGCCCCATTTCGAGGCACTGGTAAAATTGCAAGGGCCGTGGTACCTTTTTTGACTTCGGCACGGACCAATGCCCATCTTCTTCCTACCTGTACACGTTGGGCGGCGTGTCAACTTGGCGCACTGTCGTAAGTGGGTCCTGAATTCAAAAGTAAATGCTGGCTGCAGACGACTACAGCCATCCTTTCCTTCTGTTTATTTCCCTGACCTTGATGTCAGATGAGGAGCAACCACCCGCTGCAGCTATGCATCCGCCACCTAAATGGGGCTGGTGGATTCGTCTAAATCCGTCACCCGCAGTTCGAGCATCTT
Source organism: Hyphantria cunea (assembly GCA_003709505.1). Classification (NCBI taxonomy): domain Eukaryota; kingdom Metazoa; phylum Arthropoda; class Insecta; order Lepidoptera; family Erebidae; genus Hyphantria; species Hyphantria cunea. The sequence continues at coordinate 1,121,385 of PKRV01000986.1, read as the reverse complement.
GCATGGATGAATAAACCGTGCGTCCATGTCTCACGTTCGGGCTAGGCGTCCAGAATCCACTTTGACAGCTCTGTCCGGTCCAGAAACCTCTTGTACTATGACCTTTGTGATCCCCTTTCATAGGCGGAACCCATTCGTAATGCCAAATTCCACTAACTTGTACTTTGCAGCCTACATTACCTCCGCCAGTGAAGTGATGGACCTGCAGTGAGGAGCTTTTGTCCACTATGACGGTATTGGTCGAGGGTCGCACTAACTGCGACCTCTTCACCTTAGGGGTGGAAGCAGCCGCTTTGCTTTTATTCGCAGTAGCAGCTACAGCTTTTCTCCCAACAACTTGGGTCCAGTTGTCGCCTTCCTGTCTTATAGTTGGTTTCGACAGGATCCTAATCGTTAATCGTTAAGAAGTAAAAAAGCAGTTCTTACTTCCCATCATGGTGTAGATTTGCGGCTACTGTCGCCAGGTGGAGTGATGATTTGCGCAGGACGGCTGGCAGGAGCTGGATGCGAGAAGCCATAGATCGAACTAAGTGGCGTGAAATTGGAGAGGCCTATGTCCAGCAATGGACCGTGATAGGCAGATGATGATGATGATGATCCGCCGATGATTACCCTGTGCACCTCTCGTTTGCTGTAATTTATGGAGACTTTTGATCGCTTTTAAAATAACTCAAAGTTGAGTCTGAGATCTCGAACAAGGAGCGTACCTATTATCACGAGTGGTATGCACTGGTACTACAACATGTTATGTGTACCTTGTATTGTACAGCAACGGCACGAGTATTGTGGCCGCGAAGAGACACTTCCCACAATCCCATTTGATACAACTATGAGCAATTTATTTACGAGATGAGATGACGCCCGCGAGCAATGGCGCTAGGGTGCGCCATCCCGTTAGACCTACATGTAATAATAATAATATAATAATAATAATAATCTGACACCCGGGTTCCGCTAACGCATCTTTTCTACATGGATGATATAAAACTATATGCCACCAACAAATCCGACATTTTTCACCTAGCTGATATTACTCAACAGTTTTCCAAAGACATATGTATGGAATTTGGAGTCGATAAGTGCAAAATTTTGTCAATAAATAAAGGTAAAATTGAAAATAATAGATATATTTTAAAATCTGGGGAGGATATTGAACCAATAGACAGTTACAGCGCTTATAAATATTTAGGTTTTAAGCAATCTAAAAGAATACTTCAAAAAGAAACCAAAGGTGATCTAATAAATAAATTTAGATATAGACTAAAGCTAATTTTGAAAACTCACTTAAACTCTAAAAACATTATTAAAGCTATTAACACATTTGCTATTCCTATTTTGACTTACTCATTTGGTATTATTAACTGGTCACAAACAGATCTTAAGAACTTGCAACGAACAATTAACACACATATGACTAAAGACCGGAAACATCATCCAAAATCATCAATAGAAAGACTTACGCTACCACGCAATGAAGGAGGAAGAGGTCTAATAGACATTCAAAATTTACATAATAAACAAATAACAATACTCAGAAATTACTTTCATATCAAATCACTGACATCTTCTCTCCATAAACAAATCACAGACCTTGAAAATAAACTCACACCTTTAAACCTACAAGACCGACATACCCAACATAACGAAATTCTGACTACAATAGAATAGAAAATAACAAGGTGGGCTGGTAAATCCCTCCATGGAAGTCACCGAACCGACCTTAGCCAAGATTACGTCGACGAGGAAAAGTCGAACGAATGGCTTAAGAAGAACTGTTCCCGGAAACGGAAGCATTTATGCTTGCAATCCAAGACCAAGTAATAATAACTAGGAGTTATAAGAAAATTATCATTAGAGATCCAAATCAGACAACAGACACATGCAGGCATTGCAATTCCGCCCCAGAGACCATACAGCACATAACTGGCGCGTATAAAGCTCTAGCTCAAACTGACTACAAGCATCGACATGACCAAGTAGTTGCAATAGTTCACCAACATTTAGCACATAACTATAACTTCATCAGACAAAAGATTCCCTACTATAAGTATAAACCCGACACAATACTAGAAAACAGAACTTGTAAAATTTATTGGAACAGAACAATCTTAACAGATAAAACTATTCATTACAACCGTCCAGATATAACTGTTCACGACAAATCCAATAAAGCCATTTACATCATAGACATAGCAATCCCAAACAGTCATAATCTTCAGTCTACTATTTCAGAAAAACTCTCAAAATACCAAGATCTGGCAATAGAACTCAAAATCCAATGGAAAGTCCACACAGTACATATAGTTCCAATAGTTCTTTCATCAACTGGCATAGTACCTAAAACTCTCACCCAAAATCTTGAATTACTTCACATGCCGCCACACTCTATTTATCTGCTCCAAAAAGCCACCATACTCAATACCTGCCGCATTACTCGTAAATTTCTAACATCCTCAACTATATCATCCACCTACTCAATTTATCGTTTCATGCTTGGCTTAAGCCCGCATAACACGTATATTACCCCTCAAAAAAGGAAGATAAATTAAAAATCAAAATAATATTTACTAACCATAAAGATACAGTTTAACAATTGTGGTTTAACAAAACTAAAGCTTAAGCTAGAAAATTAATTGGATATCTGTGTCCGAACTAGATAGATTTATCTGTATTTCGGACATCAGCGCTCCTCTTTGAGATTAGATTTTACATAGAAACATGTTAAAACAGTTCACTCTAATCAGTTTAACTTTAGTGGAATTATCAAACCAAATATGGAAAATAAAGAAGAAAATAGTATGAAATCTGTATGTTCAGTGTATGTAGGTGTGTGTGTGTGTGTGTGTGTGTGTGTGTGTGTGTGTGTGTGTGTGTGTGTATGTCAGTGTATCTAAGTGTACGTATACTTGCGTGTGTGTGATTTCTTATCGCAGAACACAAAGTAGGTCTTCGGTTTCATTGTAGGTTAACTTTTGGAGATAAAGGAATAAAGTAGTTTTTTAGAGTTTTTTATCTAAGTTTTTCATCAAGCATCACAGGTCGATTTCCCAGTACGAAAACCAAACTGGTTGTGAGAGAAAAGGTTGTTTATCTCCGTGTACTTCACCAATCTTCTATTGATTACCCGCTCCAGGAGCTTAGCAATCGAAGGGAGAATTGGGATCGGCCTGTAGTTGGTGACACGTTCTTTATCATTAGACTTATGGATAGGATGCACCACTGACTTCTTCAACACACTTGGGAACTTGCCTTCCCTAAGGGATATGTTAAAGATATGTGTTAGAATGGGTACGAGTAGTTGTCGGTTTTCCTTAAGGACATTATTGGGTATACCGTCGCAACCCACGGAGCACACATTTTTTAGGTTAGCAAATAAATCATTTACTTCAGTTTCATCAGTATCTAGCATTCCAATAGATTGCAATGATCCAGTGGAAAATCGTTTGGGATTAAATAGATGTGCTGGATTATTGCATCTTAAAGTCTTTCTGGTCAACGATTCACCAACACTAACAAAAAACTCGTTGACTTTTTCAATCGACTGCTCTGGGCAAGACATATCTAATAAACCACTAGCGGGACTTTTTACTTTTGTTGTATTGGTGATAGTTTCTATAGCCTCCCAGACTTTTTTGTTGTTATTGCCAGCTTTTTCTATTAAACTTCTTTCATGAGCTATTTTAACTTTTTTAATTAAATTATTACAATAATTTCAATGTTTAGTGTATGTCAGCTTCAGTATTTCATCCTGAGGCGATTGATGTACTTTTCTATGAAGTCTGTCCCTATGCCTCATACATCGTAATAAGCCTGGTGTAATCTATGATTTAATTATTCTATTTCGTCTAGACAATTTGACAGTGATGGAGTTAGCAATAATTGCTTGTTGAATGGATCTGAAAAAATATTCCATAGCACTATTTGCGTACTCAGATTTAAAGACTGGACCCCAATTGATGTTAGTTAGAACCATTCGAACTGTTAATTTTGGTATAAGAAGTATGAGCATAAACTCTTTTCTGTTTAATGTGAAGACATAATAGAACTGCTTGGTGATCAGTTACAGAAGAATCAAGAATCAGAGTAAGAGCCGGTGCCTTTGTTTTTAATATTATGTGATCAAGGCATGTTTTATCATTTCTTGTGGGCAAAGTGTGTGCTGGAAGAAGACCGTGATATGAGCACACGTTTAAGTACCCCATATGGGGTTTAGTGATTTCTCCGTCACGAATATCAATATTAATATCACCTGCAATAGAAATATTCCTAAAGGATGTTAACTCAGCAAGGATATCATTAAGACTCTGAACGAAATTGTCGATGCATTTGAAAGAGGCTGATCTATATACTCCTGTAATTGCTGTATGGCTACCAATTTTGATAACTAGACACGTGCAGTCTCTGCAGGGTGGCTCATAAACTGTAACTTTAAGAGTATCTCTAACATAAACGACAACACCATCATTTTTGTTAACCACGATTTTTGTAACATGGGGATAACATCCGTGCAAAGATGGAACTGAGGGCAATTTCGATAAAAAACACTCCGTTAAAACAAGTACATCACAGGTAAAGGAAAGCCTTTTCAATATAATGACGAAGCTATCGAAGTTTTTTGCCATACTCCGTACATTTTGTGTCAAAATTGTGAGGCATTCTTCAGGGTATCTTATTAGTTTTTTACAATCCTCAATTTCACACATCAAGGATTCAGATACTGCCAAGTTGTCTAATTCTACGGCCAAGTCATCCATTTGTGAAAAATATTGGGAATATATGATTACCTGATAGGAAACGAGATGAACTTTTAAATCTAATGGAATTTCTTAAAGTTTTACAATGACAGTACTTGATTTTCGTGTCAAAGAACTAAGACCCTAAAATGTACCGTGTGTAGTGTAAGATTTGTGTGAATAAAATGAATGAAATGCAATAATGAACAACATAGTATACGAATGCGTGTACAAAAAAATAACAAATCAAGAGAGGAGCCAAAGATCAGTCATGTTATCTTTAACTTCGTGAGATCAGCCTCGTCGTTGATACGTATATGTGGCAAGCCTTCCCTCCTGCGCATATATATTTTTCCGTAGGATGTTCAGCAGTAATCAAAACCATTTGAACCAGCAAAATCTCGTGCAAGGAAGAAAAGTCGCTTTTCTCTCGGGGTAAGGTACTCCGATATGTGGAGTTGTTTTCTTGGGGTTTCTGTGTCAAATAAGCCAGTATCTATTTTTTTATTTCTTTCCTGAATCGTTAGTTTTTCAAAACTCCTCAGGTATTTTTCCTTCGTTAAGACCGAGGTGAACTCAACGATAACAGGCTTTATGATGTCTGGCTTTGAGTAGGGGCGAAAGATGTCTTTTATATCAAACGATTGTAAATCCAGATTCAAACTATTGCCAATTTTCAGAACCGCGCTACACAAATCCTCCCTGAATTCACTTTTCGATTTTGGTATGTTTCTTATCTACACCTTACTAACACATGATTGTTTTTCAAAGTTCTCCAATCTATTTTCTAATACCCTAATGTAGGACACATGTTCTTTACTTTCTTGCCGTAAGCTTTCCAATTCTTTTTGTACTTCATCATATTTTGTCGATAAGGTGGACATATGTCAGTTAATGATGACTCAAGATTCTCCAACTTTGCATTTTGTTTTTCGAACATAACACGAACCTCCTCCATAAAAACAGCAAGTTCACTTTCACGCTTTCGTTTCAAGCGTCTTGTTGCTGACAGTTTTTCCAACGCAGCACTTTCAATACTCTCCGTATCCGTCTCTGATACAATTGGTATTTTGGGAGGGGTGCGTTTTAGAGGCATAATTGTTCACGAAGGTTGTTCTGTGACACTAGGAGAGTAGGAGGTCGCAGCAGTGTGGAACCAGACGCAGCAGTGGAGGGATGCCGATTACGTACTTTTATCCTATTTTTGTACTCGTTGCATAGTAATTTTATAAAATAAATATTTACAAACTTAAATTAGTGCGGAGTATTAAGAGCACACCAACAAAGGCTCCAGTACAAAATGCTCCATGAAAATAAATCAATATTTTATTGCAAAAGCACACTAATAAATGCCCACTCCTAGCTTCGAGCTTCTTATGTCGTGTCCAAAAGGGCGTAAGTGCGCCGTATAACGGGGCGCTTACGCGTTCGCCTCAAAACACTTTTAATAATTATTAGGTGGATATGCAAACAAAATATTTTTGTTCTTCGAAAGGATAATCTCCTCAAATTTGCCGTTTTAGCTTTCGCACTGAAATGATATTTTACTCACAGTTAGTGTATAAGATGTAAACAAGATTTCGCACTATTCCACTGCATATGCCTCAAATTAGATCACTAAAAACTTTTTCAATCACTGAGCTTGGTAAAAGCAACTTAACTTGAAAGGTGTACGAACAGGAATGTTAAGTGTACATGCGGCGGTACGTGAATGAACTTGTGTGAGACATGCGGAATAACGCCTATGGTCAATACACAAGATCGGCTCTTCAATGACTGCATTCGATTCGTTTTCAATCTTTGCAATGACCATTTGTCTGCTTTACGTTACCAGATGAGTGGCTCACAATTCGACAGCGCTATAGTTTTTGTACACTCACTTTCTTTTTCTTTCCTCAACTCCCCATCATTACCTGAATACCTCGAACCCCTCTTCTCTCTCTTATGCTCCAATTATGATCAAATCCTTCGGTCGAAAAATAACATGCTTCTTCTTTGCCTCCTTCACACCTCCAACTTCATTAATTCTTCTTTCTTTGTACAGTCAGTTCTTTTTTGCGCTCCCTGCCGAAATCAGGATATCCGGAGAACACAACGAGTTTTATGAATCAACGAAATTTTCTTATCAAAAAGTTTCTCATAAACGTATAAAAATAATACAGCGTGCTCTAGAGACGGCAACGAGTGCGCCACACAATGCGCAGAGCAACTTCCATTTCCCCCTTCAAAGAGAATGTCCCACCGTGTTTTCTACACTAGCGCTGTTTAGATATTTACCGAGCTATCCGGTGAGTAGGTGTTGTGACCGCAGCCACACAAAGGACTCCACGCGGTGCTGTATCAGTGTGGCGTTGGCAGCTCTGTGTGGGTGCATCGAACAAATGAACACAGACGGCGGAACAAACACAATCGTTTACGTATCTCGCAGACGCATGTATTAATGATTATACCACAAACTTATTCTCAACAGTGAAAATACCCAGTGAAGGGAGCATGAGTAATGATGTTTATTAGAAATATACAATTCTTATTAAAACGTGTCCTCGAAATGTTATTACTATAGAAGTTTTTGATTTGTCTATCATTGAGATTAAATAGAACAAACACATAAATTATAACACAAAGAAAACAGTCAAATAATTTTATTTATCAAACGTTATTACATGGCATTATTAACATTTTTTAAAGAATAAAACCGCCCAAGTACATGTCACGCCACGTATCGATCGATATTAAATTTAGAAGGTGGAATTCGTATTTTTTCGATATTATTGTACAAATTTATTGAAAAAAGACACGAATTAATAAAAGAATAGAAGGTTCGACTTTACTTTATTTAACTTAATATTGGTTTAATGACATTGCTTGTTGACTATTTTTTAAATGTTTGATGTGAGACCATACCTGTAACATAACTATTGTGATTAGTGTACTCCGATATAGGTAAGAAAACTTGGGAACTAATTATATTTAATATAATTTTAAAATTTCCACTCCTGTAAGTGAATATTATTCAGGGACTAACAGCCAAACTGTACACCTATATCGTATCTGTAATTGCTACCCTAGACTCGGTGTTAGGCTTTTATTGACAGAAGAACGGTAATTCTATTATGGTTTGATGGGGAAACAGGAGGTGACGATGTTCATGGATAATAAGTGGGTGTTAATTGTTAATAGTTTGTGTACATACACCACATTTAAGTGGCAAACGTGCCTAACCGCCACGTACATAATCTAATGAACGGTAGTTAAGGGCGAGGCGGCGCGGCGCGGCGCGGCGCCAGGCGACAGGACGCAGGCAACAACGCGGTACGGTGCCGCACCGTGCCGCTGTGTAATTTAATTATAAGTTTAATTAATTTTAACCTTTTGAGAGGTTCACGCAAACGCTGTACTATATTCATGAGGTAGATAGACGCATGCGGCGCGGTTCCGTCTACTCAAATGATACATTTCAAAAGGCAATATTTCCTTGCCTATAACTTAAGCGTATATGTATTTATATACCCAGTCAGTAGCTGACACGCAAACGTTGTTTAGTCATATACCTATTTAAAAAAAACATTTAAAAAAATTATTTAGGAGTGGGTCACCCTTTATCATTTAGGGCTATGAAAAAAAGATGTTTGCCGATTTTCAGATCTACACGATATGCACACAAAATTTCTTAAAAATCGGTACTGCCGTTTCGGAGGAGTTTGATAACAAACACCGAGACACGATAATTTTATTTATTAGAGAAGAAAGAAACATTTGGAAAGATGCGACGATGAAATTCATAAGCTGCCCAAATTTGTCGAAGCTATTGTGTGTGTAGTGGCAGGCCCGTGCGGCTCCGTGGCTTCCTAATAACAATTTGATTTGCGCTCGGCGCGGCTTCCATCGCGCCTCGCCGGCGCCTTCCTTACAAAATATCTCATTACTATCAAGAGGTTACAACCTCGTTACACGGACCTGAGTAAATACTTTTGTTCGCTGCTTAATCCCTTCGCAATATGCCGTCGAGGGTTCAACTTTTGAAAATGAAAATTAATGTCAAAATTTTGCCTAGCAAAATTTTCAACCGTGTCGCGTACCGACACTATGTCATGTGTGCAGCTTTGCGTATAAAAGTGGAAACTTATTAGAAGTCAAGGTATTGTATGATCTGAAGGCACCAGAGCGGACGACTACGTCGGGTTATATCTAGTATGCGTCCTGCGGTGAGCACGTACCTGCGCACCGTACCACATACGTACGTACCGCAGCGCGCGTGGCTCGGGCCGCGCTAATTCAATTTCGCATCCTACATTACGTATTAGGCCCCCTGTAATTTATTCAAACGACTCGTACTTAGCTAGTTAATATTCCGGACGGTCTGGGTTTGGACGAGAGTCGCGAAAACTCAATTATTGCACAAACATTATAATCGAGCAGCACAACATTGTTTTAACGGCCATTTCCAAAGCTCGGAGGGCAATTAAGTTGACGTCTACTACAGATTTTATATATCTACGTGTAATTGAATAATAATAACTTATAACCGACTTAAAAAGGGAGGAGGTTTTCAAATTTATTGTATTTGTAGGGTTCCGTACCTCAAAAGGAAAAACAGAACTCTTATAGGATCACTTTGTTGTCCGTCTGTTTTTACGTAGGTTTTTAGAACCTTCTTCTTAGGACGATCCTGGGTGGAGGTATCAAGCTGAAATTCATATCTAATACTCAGGTCTACTGTCCCTTGTAGCTATGAAAAAACCAAACTTCTAAGCCAACACAATCAAAAGATACAGAAAATTTTCACTCTAATCAAAACCTTCTTCTCCTTCTTAGCTCACGGGAAATACTTCCCGTGAGCTAAGAATCTTGAAATTTCGCAGCAACGTTTTATAGCGCAGATAAAATAAAAATTACGAAAAGAATAAATATATAGTTACATTACAGAAGACATACTTTCTTGTACTCATCGCTTCGGTTCTTCCTTTCTGTGCCGAGCGGCTAAAATCTGGAACTCATTGCCAGCGCACGTGTTTCCTTCTCGCTATGATCCCGGGTCCTTTAAGGGGGAAGGGGACGTGAAAAAGCATCTCACTAGGCCACCATAGCGTGGGTCACCATGCTGCATTGTCCTTATTCGCATTGAGGATGGTGACCACCACTCTTGGATTCTGCTCATGCTTTCTATCGGGCAAGGTACAGTCATTTTGGCATCTAAAACATAAAAAAATATACCTACAGGTTTGTACGGAATGTACGCGAGTACGACTCGGACTTGGCCGGTTTTTTTTGTTTGTTACCTCAGAACTTTCGACTAGGTGAACAGATTTTTATGATCTTTTTATTATTTGAAAGCTGGTACTTCCCATGTGGTCTCTTTTGAATTTAGTCCTGTTCTTGAAGTCATTTTTTGTTAAATTGTAATTATTTAAAAAGAAATTTCACTAGTAATTGTTTCTTTTATTAAAAACTTGTAGTAGTAGTCATTAATTGATTTGATTCTTCAGAAGACCAACTGAATAAACTCGAGCAACTTCAAAGCCAATGTATCAGATTCATATTTGGATTGCGCAATTATGATCACACCTTGGAGCATCGTGCTGACCTCGAGTGGCTACCAATACGACTTCGAGGCAATCTGGATATTCTTACTCTTATCTCAAAGAACGTTTTCAGTTCTTAAACAATACTCATTGCAAGGACTAAGGTCCTAAAGGTCATCAGCGAATTTAATATTAATATGCCAAAGTACTAGCTGTAAGGCTGTGGAACAACTTGCCTTGGAATAATCCGACAAACGAAAACCTTACCTATTTTTAAAGCTAAAGCTAGTGAAGGACTATTATTTGTCATAATTAAAAAATACTTATTTTCCCCTATTTTTAAGTATATATTTGTATGTGTAAATATATATTATTAATGATATTATGTGTAGTATTCGTATATGTGTAACGAGTCTTTTTGTGCGGATATGTTTGTGCGTTAATATTTTATTAATTATTCTTTTTAGATTAACATAATAATAATAATTAATGTGTCACTTGTATGCATTGATTTATTACACATAAGTTTAGCAATTACGGACCAAAAACATTACCACTGCAATCAAGAGATTTCTCTTGAACCAGTCATATGTGTTTAGTGTTCGATGTCGCGCCATCCGACGCTGACGTAGTGACTGTAATAAAAATTTAAAAACCCCCTACGCAAGCACTTAATCGAGTTATGATACACCAATAATGCCTAATATCATTTTAGGAGAGAGCTGATATTCTTATACTGCTGGACCGATATTAACGAAACATAGCTAAGAACCACCGCAAGGAAACTGGCTTTCAAATGTAAAAACCGCATCAAAATCGGTCCATCAATTTGAAACCGAGCAGAAATACTAACTGAGGCAGGGACTTCCATATTGCCTTATTTATTTTTGTGATTATTTTAGATAAAAATACAGTTTATAGAAATAAGCGGACCAAGAGAATGTAACACCTCCTTGTTTATGTGATCATTCATATTTATTTATATAGAAGATAGATTATGTGTCGATACTGAGGCAAATAACGCTTTAAATAAGATGAAAGAAAATGCAAATCATATTCAGTGTTACCATTAAAATATCTATTTTCATGGGCAATTTGACTATTGACTAATTACTATAATATTGAAAGTAACTATCTGTTGGAACTTCACAGCTGAACCGATTTCAGAGAGAGAAAATTTGAGAGAAAACATCAGCCATATGCTTAAACTGTAGAATATAGGTAGATAAATATTAAGGACAATGCTAAAACGGGTTACAAATGATTAAAATCGTCGATGAAATATCTGGTGAACGCACCGTTGCTCGTGTACACGTAGCAAAGTCGCGCACTATCTTCGGTACGTGACAAATTGAATTCGCCGCGAGCTTTGGAGCCGCGCGCAATTATATCCGCCGCCGCTTCACCTTCACCTTATTGAACATCCACCTGATCTAACTCACAGCCCCCCCCCCCCATCCCCACCACCGTCGCCTCTATGGCACTCAGCACCTACTGCCTGCACTAATAACGACGGCGCCGACCTGCATCGGCGGTGATTTTAATTGTTATATCCATATCAAATAACTAGCGCGAATCCTCACTTATGTATTAACTATTTCCCAGTTATATTTTTATACTGTATTTACATTATGTATGTGTATGTGTAAAATATATGAAAGCGTTGTAATATATTTCTTTACATTCTCACTTTTGTTATGGTTATCAAATATTTATAGATGCGTTAAGAATATGGCTTCACATCTTACACAAATAAATGTAAGCGATATGAAGTTCACCGGGTCATCTAGTCATACAATAAAGTATATTGTATCTGTCTATCTAACTGTACAATTAGTGTTCAGTAATTCTTTCGTTAGAGAAAAATAAACTCACGTAAATAAAGACGCTGGCATGTATTTACACTTCGACCATACTTATAAAGATGTGTAAGCTGGTAAAAATGTGGTACCGTCAACATAACACGACATGCAAAAGTTTTATCGTTTTTGCTTTCATCATTATTTGAGCCGTAAAAGGTCTGGTGAGTGCTGTTGGGCGTTTGTTTTTATTTTTATTTTTATTTATTAGCTGCCATAATAACTTTGTCCTGCCTGATGGAAAGTATGAGCAGAATCCAAGAGTGGTGAACACCATCCTCATTGCGAAAAAGAACAATGCAGCATGGTGACCCACACTATGGCGGCCTGGTGAGATGCTTTTTCACACCCCGCTTAAAGGACCCGGGATCATGGTGGAAGGGAAACACGTGCGCTGGTAGTGAGTACCAGGTTTTGACCGCTCGGCACAGGAAGGAAGCACCGAAGCGATGCGTACGAGAACGTATGTCTTCCACTTTAAGGCGGTGACTTCCAAGGCCGGCACGTATTGTTCTGTAGAGAAAGGGTGAGAGGGGATCAGTTGGAAGAGCTCTTCAGAACACTCTCCATAGTAAAGTTAAGTAGGCGATAGAGGACTGCCAAGGACTATCGACAATGCGGATTGCTCGCCGCTGCAAACGGATAAGAGCGTCAAACAGGTACTGTGCGGCACCATCGCAAAGGTGAGAACAGTACTCCAAGCACGAGTGAACCTGGGTCTTGTGAAGAAGACACAGATGCTCGGGCGAGAAGAACCATCTCAGCTTTAACACACCTAGCTTTCGCGAGGCCGCTGTAGTGACTCTCTCACCGTATTTGCGTGGGTTGAGGTCTCGGCAGATATCCATGCCCAGGATAGCGAGCCTACCTTGTAATGGCATTTGAGTGCACTGAAAAGTGGAAAGGGGAAAGAATGGAGACTTTTTGACTAAGAACGCGCACACCTGTGTTTTCTTGGCGTTGAACTCGACCAGATTCTTATAGCCCTATTAAAAATTGCGGCCCAGAACATGATCAAGTTGAGCGATAAGTTCTTGTCGTCTTCCTTCAACATCTACTGGTTTGTCAGAAGGCTGTCCAAAATATTGTCCATGAACTGTGCTGTCGTCTGCATAACAATGAATGTTGCCAAGGGCTAACATGTCATCGACATGCAGAAGGAACAGTGTAGGCGGCAGGACGGAGTCTTAAGATACTCCGGCGTTAATCCGCTGATACTCGGAGGCCGCACCGTCGCAAAGGACTCTGATGCCGCGCTGGTGAAGAAACGCGGTAGTCCAATTGCAGAGTCTGGGGGGCAAACCAAAAGCCGGTAGCTTGGAGAGAAGCGAACGGTGCCAAACCCTATCAAAAGCCTTGGCCATGTCGAGGCTGATGGCTAAGGATTTCCCATGCCTGTCAATAGCCTCACTCCAAAGGTGTGTGACGTACGCTAAAAGATCACCCCTGAAACGGTTCGGTCTTAAACCATATTGATGATCATTTAGTAGGGAGTGATCTTCCAGTTAATGGATCAGTTGTTTGTTAATTATCCGCTCAAACACCTTACAGATGACGGAGGTGACGGCTATCGGAGCTGGTTAGTAGTTGGCAGGATCGGAGCGATCGCCTTTTTTGGGATTGGTTTGAATATTCGCCTCTCTCCAAGCCTCTAGAACAATTGCCGAGGAATACGACTGGCGATACAGGCGCGACAATACCGGGGACAACTCTGGTGCACAGTTCTTAAGAACCACCGCTGGGATACCGACGGGTCCACTGGCTTTCCGGACGTCGAGTGATCGAAGCTCCGCACGGATATCACTCATCCGGGGGTGAATATCCTGCTTAGTTGTGTCGCAGGACGGGATTGTAGGTGAGGCCATGCCGCGGTCACCGATTCGGGAGTTAGCCGCAAAGAGATCAACAAACAGTGTCGCTTTCTCCTGCGGCTGGTGGGCAAGTAATGCGTCAGGATATTTCAGCGGTGGTAGCGAGGGATGACAGAAGTTGGACTGCACGGTTTTAGCCGATCGCCAGAATTTTCGGCTACCCGTAGGGTATGCAACGAGATCTTGACCAAGCCGCGCAATGCGCTGGGCATCCGCTCTGATGTAAGGCTTCTTGCATTACCTAGTAGTGATCTCGTCAGCCACGGCGGCCGCACTTTGTGATAGATCTTTGTCCTTAAAGCAGCGTTGAGCCCACGGAATGGATGCAAACTAATCCCGCATTCCATCCCAGTCTGCCGACGAATAGTGCCATAAACGTCTTTTTGCTGCCAATCATCGTGGAAAGGCAACGTGGTGGAAACCAGGCAGTGATTGGAGGATCCCAGAGGGGCGAGCACCGATACACTGTACTGCGCTGGGTGGCTCGTCAGCATAAGGTCCAGCAAGAAAGGCGCTTGACTCGGTATGTCTGGTATCCTGGTGGGCGGGACTACCATCTGGGTGAGGTCATGCGTGAGAGCGAATGCGTGGACAGACCGACCCGCGTGGTCAGTTCTGGTAGATCCCAACCATGACTTATGGTGAGCGTTAAAGTCTCCCAGAAACACCAATTCAGCGGTTGGAAACTGCTCTTGCGCTTTGTCCGCCGCCTGACTGAGATGCTCAAAGAGTCGAGTTGTTTTGGAATCTCCAGAGTGGGATCGGTATAGGCATACGTAGATTCGGCTCATAGAGCCAATATCTACGTGGAGTCAAAGGATGGAGAAGGATGGGTCTTCAAGGCAGCGTAATCGGCGACAGCAAACATCCGCTCCAACGAAAAGACACACTCCAGCCTTCGCGAGGAAGCACTCCTCGAGCACGTAGTCGGGGTATTGGAGATAAGTCGTGTCGGCAGGGCGGCGTATTTGTGTCTCCGTTAGGAATAGCATGGCCGGCCGTGCCGTCTCAAGATGCTGGTGAACGGCGTTAAGGTTTGCATGAAGACCACGGATGCTAGTGAACTCCACCTCAAAAAGCGAGTTGGTGGGAGATTGGAGTGCCGCTGTTAAACGTTTATGCTTTTTCTTTGCTGCCATGATTTAGTAAGATCGGGAGGGGAGTGGGAGCGTAAAAGGCATGACAGTCATCGTGGTAGTGTAAAACTGAGACTCGGAACGCTGCATCGCCATAAAATGGTGAGGTATGACGGTGACCGAACCGCCGGACGGAAGGGTCCCTGTACCCTCTCGGAAGTGGTAGCCTGGCCCCACCATCCGGTCATCAACCGCCAAGACGAAACAATCCGTAGATTATGCGCGACCTGATAGGGCAGCCTCCCAGGGTGGTTAACCGCGGGCGGCCAGCGGCTAAACCATTTCTACGGGTCTCCCTGGCCGACGGCTTGAACCTCGTCACCTTCTACAAGACTATACGAGCATTCCACTGCTCCCAATATTACTCCGATAACTGTCACCCCTGCATCATGGTCCTCCGGACTCGAACTCACCAATGAAAGATGACTGCATGAAAACGGTCATTTTAGGTTGGTCTTCTGTGCGAGGGTAATACCGTCGCGTACGTGCTGAAATCAGCGTGGCTCTACTACGTTATTGTTACAGCCAGTTCATTTGTATCTTGTAATTCCAGTGGCTATCCCAGGTAGTGGAAAAGTTGTATATGACTATGTTGAATCTGTATAATGTACACAAAGTTTACACGAAGCGTATGTCTGCAGAAGATAATGCAAGGATCGCGTGAGCAACAACACTCGTCCCTCGTCTCACGCTAATCATCGCTAACCAAATACAAGCCACTCTTATTTATTTTAGCCGTCTGTAAAAAATAACAACTTGTGATGTATATACCAAGACACAAGAGAAACGATATTTTCTCAAACGTCATTACAACTCCACCTGTGTCTCTAATTACTAATATAAAAATGGACATAACAATGAACCATTCAATCGTTAATGGATTGAATTGTTAATGTTTAATTTTAATGACACTTAATAAGTTTTCGACTGTAGTCGCTTTGCTGAAAGTATACGAGTATTTTATGAGAACCTATAACAGAGCTAAGCGCAACTGTCTGTTCTTCAATGAGAGTGTCTGTAAAACCTTATTGAAATGGCCAGTGCTAAAGAAAAGCCTTGTTCCTTAATCAATAAATGTACCAAGGATTATGAACATTTGAGTGTAACACGTTATGCTCTTTATCTTAGCTATGAAATGTGTGACAAGGAAAACATGTAAATTATGATACGTTAAACCGTAGATTGCCATCTTCTATTTACAAGTTGATAGTTTTATACAATTTGACGTCAATTATTAACTAGCACGTCATTCCTTTACCAAAGAGCTAAAGAACACAAATTAAGTAACACCGGTTGTTTCAACGACTCCTCAACAACTTTAAGCTGCACTTCACGAGCGCTACGAACCACGAACTAACTATTGATTATTTTCGTCTATAAGGCCATTAATATTTGTAGATATTCATTATCATATAGAAGAGATCAGTGGGCAAACACAAACTTGTTTGTAAACTTTAACCTTTAAAAAGACGTCCTTCACCTTCCCTTTAACTTCTAGGTATTAATACAGTATCAGGCAAAATAATACGACAGTTTTTTTGCTAAAAAGAGCGATCAAACAACAGGTTGAGGGTAGGCTCTCATATTTACATAAACCGACAAATACGTAGAGAAAATGTAATGAACAAGTAATGAATTATTTAAAAAAACCCGACTGCGTATAATATTTTTTATTTTCTTTCTTATTTATTTTGAAAATGGGCGCATTGTGTGATATTTTGTGAGACACCACTCACATAAAAATTCGACAAGCCGTTGAGGCTCTAGAACGTGCCTAAGAAATATACATACATATACTCGAAAAATATAACCCTCCTTTCGCAGTCGGGTAAAAAGGAGTAACTAGTTTAGTGGTCTCAGCTACGCTATTATAAAATTACGTAACTGTCAAATCGTAGTGTGCGTAGTGCGTGTAGCCCCTACGTAGCTGCACCGTAGAGTACTCGTACTGTGTCGAACACTGAGGGTAAATGATAATAAAGAAGTACACAACTAGTTATCTATATTAATAAATAAAATTGGAGTGTTTATTTGTAACATTAAAATAACCGCTTTTCACTACATACATACACGGTACACACACCAAAATTTTATTTTTTAATTTCTGTCTTTCTCTCTGTCTACCTATTTGTATGTCTGTTTGTTCCAGCTAATCTCTGGAACGGCTAGACCGATTTCGACGGGACTTTCACTGGCAGATTGCTGATGGTATCAGGACTTCATTCTTAGACTAGCTTTGCTAAGTGTGGTTACCCTGGGTTCTTTTTGTACCATGATTAACACCGTGGGGATCAGCAAGTTATATCATGTAATCCCCTGCTGGGCCCCTCCCCATCTGCAACCTCTAATGAGCGTTAGCAGGTAGTAGGGGGGGCCAAGAAGTCCAAGAAGGCCCGGAAGCGGGCCAGAAAGGCTGCCCGAAAGGCAGCCGCTGGCCCGCAGTCGCCACCGGTGGCAAAGGCCACTAAGAAGAAGGCACGCAAACTGCAGCCGCCTAAGACCGCGGCTGTAGTGGTCATGTTGTCACCGGAGGCGACAAGTGGCGGGCTGTCCTACGCGGCCGTTTTCAAGATGGCCCGGAACAGCCTCGCCGGTGATTTTGCGTCGGCAGGGGTCCGCCTGCGCCTCGCCCAAACGGGAGCTCGAGTGCTCGAGTTCCCGGGGGCTGACGGTGCAAAAACGGTGGACACTTTCGCCGGGAGGCTCAGGGAGGCATTCGCAGCCCAAGATGGTGTGAAGATCTCCAGGCCCACGAAGTGCACAGAATTGCGCATCTCGGGCCTGGACGACTCCATAACGTCCGAGGATGTCCGTGTTGCACGCCTCCTTCTCTTGAAGACACGACGACGAAGAACATCAGGGACGGTACCATCCGCCCCAGTCCAGGAGGGCTCGGCTCCGTGTGGGTGAGCTGTAGGGTAGCGTCGGCCAAAATCTTGGCTGACGCCGGCAGGGTCCTCATCGGCTTCGTCAGTGCCAGGATTACAGTCCTGGCGGCGAGACCGATGAGGTGCTATAAGTGCCTAGTTGCGGGACACACTCGCACGAAGTGCCAGAGCTGCTTCGACTGCAGCGGACTCTATTTCCACTGCGGTCGACCGGGGCACAAGGCAGCAGAATGCTCTGCCGCCCTTCACTGCCTATGTGTGCGGCGGACAAAAAGCCCTCCAATCACCAGATGGGCCAGGGGGCTGCAGGCCTCCCCGCGCTTCTCGGCAGACGTCGGAGGCTAGCCAAGCGACCCTGGCTGCCCCCGACGCCGTCCGTCCGTCGACATCGACGCCCATGGAGGAGGCTGTAGAGACGATCCAGTAATAGACCACGTCTCCAGCCTCCTTGTCCAGACGAACCTCAACCACTGCGCCGCGGCGCAGGATCTCTTCCTGCAAACCATGGCGCAGTGGTCGATCGGTGTTGCCGTAGTCGCGGAGCCCTA
>PKRV01000986.1:1079879-1102491 GCA_003709505.1 Hyphantria cunea | reverse complement strand
ACACCCCCGTGGCATTTGGAGGCGGAAGTGCTCGCCGAAGTTTATCGATGGGTGCCTGAATTCCGGGCGAAGAGTGGCATGCGCCCTCCGCCCGAAGAGGTACGTGATTGGCGTGAAGCCGCCCGTCGAGCCACTATGGTTCGGTGGTCGTCGCGGCTGGAGGCTCCACGTGCTGGCTTCGCCACCGTGGAGACGCTCCAGCCCGTCATCCTCGAGTGGGCAGGGCGGCAGCACGGGGCCCTTTCCTTCTGACTGACGCAGGTGCTTTTCGGGCATGGTTGCTTCGGGAAGTACCTGCATTCTGTCGCGCGGAGGGAATTGAGTCCCGCCTGCCACCACTGCGACTGCAGTGAGGACTCGGTCCAGCACACGCTGGCGGTGTGCCCGCTTGGGCGCCGCAGCGTCGGGCCCTCACTGCAATCATCGGAGGAGATCTCTCGCTGCCGGCCGTCGTACGATCCATGGCCGGCGGCGAGAGCAATTATACCGCGGTCGCGACCTTCTGCGAGGAAGTCATCTCGCAGAAGGAGGCGGCGAAGAAGGCCCGGGAGGACGATCTCCACTCGGACCCGATCTGCCGCCGGCGAACCGGGCGGCGGAGGCGCGCCTACCAGCGCTCATGCCGCCCTGAGTGTGGCCGCGGATGGGCGGGACGGGTTTTCCCCCCATCCGCTTCAGAGGCCACCCGCGAGGGCGGCGACGTTACGTGTGTGCCGTACGTCGCCCACTTTAAGAGTTTAAAATCAGAAGACGGTGCCCGCTTCAGTGCGGGCAGGCGCTGGGAGGGGTCCGGATGGCGTAAGAAAGCGGTTCCCGGATCTCTCCCGTCTCAGGCGCAGAGTGGCACACCGTGGTGGTTTAGTGGGTAGTCTGGCGATTCAGTCAGGAGTCAGTCACGTAAGAAGTGAAACTTCTTTATGGCCTTATTTTTTGAAAAATGATCTACATGCAACTTTCCAGAAATTGGTTAAATGAAGTTAAATTAGATAAAGTTTAAACAAAAGGATTTTATTATCATAGACATGAATACAAAAATAATACAATTATTTCACTTTACCTTTTTGCTACTAAGATTATTACAGCATTTCATTAATTGTAATCGAATTATTACTATCATTGTCATCGTTATTATATATTTTTGTAATTAATGGCTTATGGTAACTGAAATATGAAAAGCGACATGCTATCCCTACTCCGTTGGAGAAAGTGAAAGTACTCTTCGTCTGAACCAACCGTGGTAGGGTCAAGAAAAAGATGGCGCGTAACGGATCAATGTGACGCGTAACCGAAAAATGTGACGGTAAATTTTTTTCCAACGCCGATAAAGAAGTTTCACTTCAAAAAACAAGTTATATCATGTAAATTATTTCTCAAAATCTTTTCCGGCAGAAAGCTTTGTAGCCAAACCAGCACATGTTACTTTTTTAATGATGACTCCACTGTGTTTTGTAAGTTCCCGTGCATAGGTATCGCCCAAGTTAGTTGTAGGACCTAACGCGTGTGGGTATCCACTAATTAATAACTAATTTTACTGTGAAACTAAAATAACTTTGTACTCCAATAGCAGGTACATAGGATCGCAGTTGTTTAAGCACTTTGAACATTGAGATATTAATGTTAATTAAATACACGCTATGAAGAAACTGTATCGAAATTTGCTCTCTGTGTATACATTGCAACAAAAGTAAGGAATGTCGTGAAATCGGCGAGAGTATAAGTTTGTCATTGACAGTATAAAGGAACTGCCATGTGTAATAATTCTCTACGCTTAGATTGAATCCGCTTTTGGATTTCAGTATATATTTTATACACTACTAGTTTTCCCTCAACAACATTCCTGATGTCAACTGAGTACTTTTGATAAGGAGTATCACGGCGGTTTCAATGTGGCAAAGTCAATTCCTAGCCTCCAGATGCAATATGGTTAACTAACTTGTTAGAGTAAATCACTGTTTTATTTTGAAAAAATCCAAGTAATCGAATATTTACGACCAAGCTTTATTCCATTAATTGTTTGTTTCCTAATTTATTTAAAAAAAGGAAAAATATAAAATTATATTTATCGAGCTTAAGCTATTAAAGCGTGAAACATTTCGAGGATGAGTGTTTCGCCCTCGAGCCGTCAGCTCGCGGCGGCAAACGATCCTCACGGCGCGCGACGCTGTGCCAATAAACCGATGTGAGCCGCGACTCGGCGCGAAGAATACGAGAAAAAAACGCATGAGCGCTCGCAACGCAACATAATTAAGGCTCACAACAAACAGTCCCGGGAACACGCGGCGCCTGATGAAGAGCGCGATCGATCCCCCCGCAGCCCGCGCACGCGCCCCGCGTCACGCTGACGTCACGCGCCCTACTAGACGTGCCGCCATCTGAGCTCGTGAGCGCCGTCGGCCGCCCCTCATCCGCACTGGGCATTGCTTCTCACCGCGTTCATGTGAGCTTACTGAACGGTCACCGCTTACGTGTAAGCGTTACTGGGAAATTTACATGAATATCTTACAAAAACATTTTGCAAAATAATTCTGATCAGGTTGAATGACTGACTGAAAAAGGAGATGAAAATTCTGAAAAACTTCACTAAAACAACAGAACAAACTCGTAACATAATAACATTAATTTTTGAGAGAAACGAGAGCCGTAGCCTTATTGAGCTCGTTAGACGAGTTAATAATCATAAAGCAGCCCCGAGCTCTCAACGGTTGTGTACAGATGCGTTATCGAGTTAATTAGGCTCAATTATACTTTTCAACAACAACAACCTAATTGTAAACATTGCCGCGTTCGGGCTTCAAAGATTCGTTACAACTCTTTAAAAGACTTTCAAATATATAAGATGATAAATATCGTTGGCAAGTGTCAGAAGTTCATCGTTAGAGCCTTTAAGGAGGTGCGGGTTTCGAGATGGAGGGGCAAGGAAGAGAGCGAGGGTCACGCTCCGTCGACCCTCAAGCCAAAGCGCCGGCTACTCGGGTTTCGACTTTCAAGAGGTTTATCTTATGTCATTCATTATCAACTAGTATTTTAAACTAACTATTGCATACATCAGCAATCCATTTAGCGTGTTGATAAAAAAACTCTCTCTCTGAGCTTCTCACTAAACGCTCACTGATCTGCATTGTAAATACAGATATTCGACGGAACTTAATACTTGGTTTATTTAAAGAGAAATGCGCCAGTCGGTAGTTCTTCAGCTTTAGTTCAAAACCAAGACTTGTAGTGAAACTAGGACATTAATAGAACCCGAAGTGCTCGGCGTTGGTAATAAATTATTTATATTTTAAAAGTTCTGTTTTCTAAATTTTTAATAAAAGTTACTATAAAGATGCAATAAAGAAATGATATTTTAATTATTTGGGTTTTTTTGCACGATAGATGTTGGAGATGTGGACGAGACCGTGGGAGAGCTCGCTTCGGCATATATGGGCCGGCTCGGCCGGAGTGATACCACGACATCTGTGAATACCGGTGTGAAACAGTGCCTACGCTGTTTTTCACCGAGTGAGTGAGGACACCGGAAGTCTATATCCCAATCCCTCCCCCCATCGTCCTCCCCATCCCCAAAGACTGGCAACGCACTTGTGTCCATGGGCGTCGGTGTCTGCTCGTTTTATTTATTTAAGTAGTATATTAACCAAAATAAGGTATTATTAAATCATACTATTACCAAGTGTTGTCTCATTAACGCCATTTCCACCCATGGTTTTAGTGTACAATGGCAACCAGTGCCAACGCCGATGACTTAGCTCACCCTCCGAGGCACAGAAGCGTTTTAATGTGTTAACAAATGGTCACCCACCTATAGCTTGGCTAGGCTAAAACTGCTTAGTTTTGCGATATTACAACATTCGTTTAAAGCTTAGGCATGATCCTGTAGCGAGTCGTAATTACGACATTGTAACTTTCCTCAATTTATAGCTTTCAAATAATAATAGTTGTTTTTTTTTTAATCGCTGTTATTAGTATATATCTCTTTCCAGTAAAGTCTACTTAAAAATATTTTAAGTAGTTAGTTTTTAATGTTTTATTTAGAATGCATTTCAACGAAGTAACGTACGAACGGCCGCGCATGTAATTGTAGTAAAAATATGTTAATAGACGTAAAGTTTTAACGGAAACCGGTCCGATAGGCCGCCCGCTGCGCGGCCGCTGCCTCGACTCCCGCCGTCTCGCACGCTACTGAATTGTGCTTTCCTTGCTGTGCATTTAGAAACTTTGTTGTGTAGTTTTCTCTCTTGCATTTTGCGATGACTGTACTCCTTCTGTTGCTTTCGCTCTGCATACTTGGGCTTGTGCAACCGTGCTTAGATGCTGTCTAAATGTCGAACTTTAATTACCACACTACATACAAGTCACCTTCTAAGAACCCTTTAATATTTACCAGTATATAAATACTTATTTTTCATTTTGCATGATGTTTGAGGTAACTAATGGAGAGTAATGGAGTTCCAATGGCGTGAATGAGATATCACTCGGAAAATATCTTTAAACGTTAATACGTTTGCGGTCTGTGGCGTTAACCAATATCCAAGAAAGGGTCAGCTGACAATCAGTATCCTTTAGATTATTCGTTTTTAAAGACTGCGACTGTGCAGGAGATGCTCCATTGGTGCTTGGAACGATTTCAACACATTTTATTGGGCTATGCTTACAATTTATATTTTCTTCATTATTATGCCCTTGATTCACTCGCCACTAATTCGATATAGCCGCTAAATTACACTGATCATATCCATCCTTATAATGTCATGAGTTATAGCCTTATCAGCAATATACAAACTGTAATAGCAACTCTATAGCAGAACAAAAATAAATATTTATAACCTTAATTGATAAATACCACTCATGGAACAAAACTTAATACTTTACGGCTATTAAAAAAGACCTAGTGAAGTTTTAGTATGTTTAATGCCATATTTCAATGATAGAGCTTAAAATAGACACTAAAATACATACGTCATAGAATACATATAAAATCCCATTGAAAATTATAAAATGTTATAGTGGTAATAAACAAAAACAAAATAAATAGAGACTAATGGCCGTTTTCAATTACATATCCCTAGTTAAACGTCAGTCTAATCAGAGGTATGTAATACCTTTAAATAAGTGATCGCGTTAATTCCCATGAAAATAATGACTATATTTGATTCAATGCTTTGATTGATATACTGTATTATTTTTTTGTCTTTTAATTAAAAGTAAAATATATGTGTCGTACAATTTGTGCCTGGCTGAGACAAGGCACCGAAATAGTGGTGTGGCATTCATATTTAAGTGTCCTTTACGTATTATGAAAGAGCTCGACAAATACTACGGTTTTTAAAACTAAAATTACTTATTATAAAATTCTTTATGGTGCTTTATTTTAAACAAAGCCAATTTTGAAGTTAGATAGAGAAAATCAGATATATACAGGTCTATATTGGGGAGGCTGGCATGGGGTCGGGGAGAACGGCGTGTGTAATGAGCCGACGACGGCGATAAGGCTCGCCGCATATCCACGAGAGAAGCTCCGACGGGGCAGCGCGTACCGATAGATAACTCGTCTATTAGATGCGAGATAGCGGCTTTTAGTGAGCGTGCGCCTGGTACCTACCAGATAATGATGTAGTGGAAAATGAGCCGACGTATTTTATCGTTTTCGTCGTCAGCCAGATGTGAGCTTGAGTAAGATCTATTGGTCCACTGGACCCGGATAACGCTCGGTGTATGGTATATCTGTGTTTTAATACAACTAGGGAAGACTAAATTGGTTGTTATTTGTCGCGATGAGGCAATGTCCTTGAGCACCTGAACATCACTTCATTGCATGTTTTTATTCGAAGAGGGTATTTCATAGAATTTGAGTCGATTTGATTCCGATACACTATTCCACCGTTAACTGGTGAAATTTCTAAACGCATTAAAATGTTTATTTTCAAGTATGTTGCCAATACGTAGTCTCTTTATTCCATATAACATGTGCAGCAACGGGAAGAGAAATAAGAAATGCAATTGGATGTGTAGCGTAGAATGGAACGCACTGTAAATGTCAATCCCCGAGACTGTCAAGCTAACCCTCTTCTATCTGATATGATGCCCGAGCAACAACGAATAAAACAAGTGTCTCATAAAAAGTGGTGTACGTTATAAATAGAAGTCAGTTGGAAAAGAGCTTCACTTTACATGGCGCAGCCATTATCAAACCTACGTAAAAGTAAATATCAAAGAAGATTGACACAGGATTACTAAAATATATTACGATACATTTTGCCTATTTTTGATTTGCACCAACGCATGGCGGTAAAAGAAGAAAAGCCGATTTTGATCGAGGGTAAGATGAAAGGAATTTCAAATGCTTTTTGAACATTTATTGGCAAAATGGAAAAAAAAATAAGCAACAATTTCAGATTTTTATTTCTGCGGCTGGCCTCGAGAGATTTGCGGAGACCCGTAAAACCGATATTTTTATTGAATGCTGTTGGTCAAGAAGTGTAAGCCTGTATTTTAGCGTTCCAAAGAGCGAGGAAACATCGAATTATGAGAACGTAATTCTGATAATAATACTAATTGCTGAGTACTTTGCACTGAAACAAAATGACGTGAATAACACGTTACAAAAACATTTAGAAATTGAGGACCTAACCCTGGATAGAACAGTGGACATATATCGTATGGCAGAGCTGTCTATCCAGATTTACAGTCTCGACTCAAAATCAACGCTCCACAAAAAAGAGCAGTTAAGTATAGAACAGTTGTAATAATAATAGCAGGAGTGCAATTAAACAGTCAAATAGAAACAATAAATTTAATAAAAACTTTTATTATTGTTTGAAATGTGACCGACGGACGCCCGAAAAGCAATGCCCTATTTTGGGAAAATTTGTTTGAATTGTCATAAATGAAATTATTATGCTGCAGATTGTAAAAATAAACAGTAATTGATTTAGAAAAAAAGAGAACCGTAATAGTGTGGAGGAAGGGGTCAGATATTCTTCCAATACAAAGGGAGGATACTCCGACCAAGCGAGGTGACCATGCCTGGCGGGCTACAGCCCAACGGTTGATGTTGGGAAGTTGCACATACGTTAATCGGTGCGAGAACTTCTATTGCGCGATGCAGAATTGGCAGCTTCTTCGTGCACTGCGTTACTCCATAGTTCAGTGTATCTTCAGTAGATGGCGTTATCATATGTTTATGCTGCCGCTGTATGTGCAAGTAGCCACAATAGTAAGGAATATAATTTAGTATCTGATTTATGACTAGTGAAAGAATGTCATTCTATTGGGAATAATATTAAAAATAAAAATTATGAGTGGTTAGTTGACCAAAACACCAAAAAGTCAATTTCATGTGTGATACACGGTTTCAGGTTAATGTCTTGACTTAGAGAGAGTTAAGAAAAATTTTCCATAATGATAATCCTAATTGATTAGTGTAGTAGATTATTGAGACTAATGTAATTTTAGCGGCATTAGAGGGAAATAAACTGAAATCTTCTGAAATTAACATTATTTTATGATGTTAAAATCAAAGCTAACTTTTCAATTATCAAAGAAAATGTAAGACCGATTTTGCGACTTGACACAGCAATTGAATTTATGCTACTTAAAAAGACTAATCTTAACGCAGTTCAAAGCATCAGTAACACAAATTTAAATAATATTGAAAATGATTTTATTTAATAATCAAAATATAAAACTGTTTAAATGGTAAATTTAAGATACCATTGAAGTTATAGATATAAGGAAATGCTCAACCAGCTGTAAAACCTCCACGACGAGCTCCTCTTGCATTGATGGATCATCTGGCAGTCAAGTTAAATGGCCTCGACGAGCATCACATTATTGAGAAGGTAGAACATCCTAGGTCTTTTGTTAGCAACCTGCACATAGAAGAAAAACGTGACGCTAACTTAAGATTATAGCCAGCAATGTATTGCGTGCTCAGCGTAGCGTAGTATAAAATTGTTATGAAGAGGCATTCTTAACATTAAATGCCCATTAATAACTATTTTGGTTCTCATTGATGGTTAAGTCACGTGCGGGGAATACCCGCATGCCGATTCATTAGTTGATAGAAGGTATTCGGGGACTTCCAGAATACAGTAGGTATTACGATTGAATTAACCAAAAATGAAAATGAACCTTAAAGGATTGTTAATGCCTAACGCAAGTAAGTATTGAGTTGATAGATGGTACTCAATTGAGCTGCTTCTCGTTCATGGCACAGTCGAGCTCGATGAACGCGAACCAAGAATGGAGGATCCTGGACACTTCATACATTCAGATCTGAGAATACCGAAGTGATATAGCTTCTCATTTCTTCAGCCGTATCACACTCCACATCGCAGACACGTTCCTTGACATAAACCGCATGTTTCACCATAGCACATAAACATTTGTCCGTATTCACTCGCACTGAACATTATACATAATCACTGTCACTGTTATAATATAAGTACCAATTCGAAAAATAACCTAACTTAGTTAAAGATATACACGAAAAATGAACAATGTTCTTATTTAACTTATCTATACCTGCAAAACACCAAGTAAATGACAACACTAAGCTTTCGCGAAAGGTATAATTCACATTTATATAATGCAAATTCTATTACACCACGAACTCGAAGAACACGTGTATGGTTGTTAGGTAATTAATAAAATGACGGAATATTTAAAGTGTCTAAGGTTAGATTTCGTGTTTTGTATTAGAAATTTTATACGACCGGTACGAAATGAATGTTAGTGTTAATGTTAGTGTTTTCCGTTTGGAAAAAAATAAGAACAGGTGCGCCTAGTTGAAGATTTTGTATGTAAGAAGAGAATTCAGGGTTAGGAATCCCGATTTGGCAATTTGAATTTAACCGTAGGTGTGCTTCGTAATGTTCTCTTCGTCGATCGGATGGCGGCGCGGCGAGCGCGGCACACACTTCTAGGCTTAAGACTTCAGACACACGGTGCTATGGGTTCGATTCCCGGCGCAGGATAATTATGCCTACAGAGTGAAAGTGTTTAAGTTGTACTATTTACTGAATTCTAAATAAATTTTCCTTGTTTTCTAACACAGTTGTTTACTGAGATGTTAATGATAGCATTGTATTAATGGGACAGTAAACTCAGCCGATTAACTGCGACAATACCTCCCTCGGTACGGACAGATATTGGATTAGATCGACATTAAAGCCATTATTGTAATGCTCTTTGGATAGTTCAGCAATAATTAACAGCTGTTCCATGATCGCTATTGGGTGTTGTGTTTCGTGGGTGTTTAGTGTTCCCACTCATTGTAGACGTTTCATCGCCCTCAGATTACACAAACACAGCCACGTTCACACATACACGGTTTGTAATAATGCGGTAGATGACTGTCAATAATTACTAGCTAGATGTCCGCCCAGTGGATATCGGTTTTTGTGATATATAGTAGCTTATGTCCTTTCTCAAAAGTTAAAGAGGCGCTCATAGACCAGTTGCACTCAGTGATTAGAAATAATCACCGAGGGTAAGCAACGACGGCGGGGTCAGTACCTGGGTGGATAACCGCTTGTGGCATATTACCATGAGCGTCTCCGTGATTCGGAGGTCACGTTAAGCAGTCGGTCCCGGTTAATATCATAGGGTAACAGTTGTGAAGCTTAGTTGAAGGCCTTTGGGCGGCTTAAAAGCACCCAACACTGCAAGATTACGTAGCCACAACGTAGTTTTGACAGTCTCCGACCTGCACTTGGCCAGCGTGGGGACGTATGACCTTAACCCTCTCTGGAGAGGCGACCTGAACCCAGCAGTGGGATATTAGAGAATCAAAGTAACTTCATTGTAAATTTTATCTAAACGGTTCAGCATTTTAACCGTGAAAGCGTAATAGACAAATAAACTAGCCTACTTTCGAATTATTATATTATGATGGATTAAGATTCTAATTTGCTCTCTAAAATATTATGTAATTGTACACTTGCTTCCAGTAAACCCCTGGGCAAGGCAATGTGGTGTGTGGCAGCCAGGGCGTATTTAAAAGTTCTGCAATAACGGAGAAACTAAATATCATCAGTTTAAACGTCGCAGAAAGTCAGTCATCATCAGTTTAAAATTTTTTACGAGGGGAAATCCTCATGGATGTCCTCCGCTCTGTGGAGAAAGCGAAGGGGTCTGTCAGACTTTTACTACTGCCTAAAACCCCCCGGTGTTCCATCTCTCACCTACGCCAGGGATCACGGGAACTTAAAAGGCATCCGCAATCCCCGACTGGTGCCGGCACGCTGCTGCAAACCACATCTCGTCAGCGAGAGAAGTGAGGTATGTGATTCCCCTCGAGACTTCAAAGAGGTGCGCACAGGAACATTAAGCGCCACCACCTCGGGTCCGGTTGGTTGGGGGCGACGAACATCCGCAAGTCCACCGCCCCTGGACCCAGTTAGGGAGGCCGGTGGAGGTCAGCGTATGCCCTCCTCCGACGCCCGGAGCGCCTTCTGCGGACTGAGAGGGATGTCAGGATCTCCCTCTCCCTTTCCGCAGCTTCCTTCTGCGAGATGATGGTTTCGCAGAAGGACACCACCGCGTCCCAGGACTCCTCGCCGTCGACCATAGAACGAACTACGGCCGGCAGCGAGAGGTCACTGCCTACTACAGAGATGAGGACGCGGCGCGGCCCCTCCCAAGCGGTACACTCTGCCAGCGTATGCCACGCCGTATCCTCCCGACAGTCGATGCAGTGGTGATACTGAGCGTCCGGCTCCCTGCCTATGTGACACAGGAACCTCCCGAAGCAGCCATGCCCCGCGTCAGACGGAACGAGAGGGAGCCGTGCCTTCTCCCGAGCCACAGGTCGTGCACTGGCCGAATGGCCTCGCCAGTGACTAGGCCGGCGGAAGGGCTTGAAGGCCTGTTCCGCCATTCCGCTACGAGGACCTCGCTTAGTTGTGACCGACGCAGCTCGATAACTCGCTGCGTCAGTCCTTCACCGTGGGCCCGCGCGTCCTTGCGCCACCAATGTAACGACGCAAGGACTTTTGCCTCCAGGTCCCAGGGCGGAGATCCGGCCAGCACGCAAGCCGCCTCATAGGAGATCGTGCGATAACCCCTAACGACTCTGACGGCCATCACCCTCTGCGGCTTCCGCAGAACGGTGATTGAACCAGCCGTCAGGTCAGCCGCCCAAATCGGGGCCCCATATAGAGCCATCGACCGCACGATCCCCTCATACAACCCACCTGCAGGCGGCGTTTGGGTCCATCCCGTTGGGAAGCAGCGTTGATAGCGCCCCAGCCGCACCCAACAACTTGGGCGCTAGCTGCCGGAAGTGGGGGCCGAAATCCCACCGGCTGTCGAGCACCAGTCCCAAATATTTTTAGGGTGGGCTCGACCGCGATACGAACCCCCCCAACCACCATGTGCGAACCCGGTGGCGGCGCCCGTCGAGGGCCATGAAAAGCTATTGCCTCCAACTTGTTGAGGGCCACCTCCAGGCCGAGGCGCCGTATGCNAGGCACGTGTAAACCGAGCCCCGATTCAGGACGATCAAGCCGGTCGTGATGGCCCACTCCTCCAATGCCTCGCCTTTGGCATCAGTGCGCAGGGATCCCCACGTCGCGGACTTGGCATTGAGATCCCCGAGCAGCAGCACCGGGTGAGGGTGGTACCGGTTCACGACGGCACTCAACTGGACAAGGAAGCTCTCGAAGTCAGCGAGGATCCGGTTGGGCGAGAAATACGCCCCAACTGTGCCAATGCCGTCCTAGAGGGCGGCCGCCCAGCCATGACCTCGGGACGGGTCGGCAAGAGCCCCGCCAATGATGGCCACCAAGCTGTCCAGATCCCCCACCCAGTCATCCCGGGGGGGGGGGACGTAGTACGGCTCAGCGACCACGGCCACATGAATCGACCACTCCACCATACTCTGGAGTAAAAGATCCTGAGCCCTGGCAGAGTGGTTGATATTGCTCTGGAGGAAATGTAATTGCGCCATTACGCACAGTCCATTCACTCGACAACCTTGGGCCGGAACTCGGCCGAGGAGCTACCAGGCTTAGGGATAGCTCTGGTTGGCGCCTTCCTACTGTTCCCCTTTTTGTGAGCGGGGGCGCCAACGGCCTTTCCGCCCATGCTGTGCTCCGCGGGTCTCCCTGCAGCTGTACCTCAAGGCATCGATAGCACCGCATAGCCATGGGCTGGAGCAGCTTCACCCGTGCTGCAACCCAACCCACCAAAAGCCGCCCGCTGTCGACTACCTTTTTCGCCGCCACAGCCGGGCACTTCAACCAAATGGTGCCCAGCCCTGCAACGTTGGCGTGAACCTCGCCAGCCCGTACGTCACCCGGTGGACATCCACCGCTTCGTGCGACGGCCTCCACGACGTCCTCCGGAATCGTCGAGTCGTCCAACCCATCGACTCGCAATTCTGCGGTCTTGACGGGCCTGGACACCCGAACGGCCTCCTCATTGAAGACCTCCCTCAACTTAGCAGCCAGGATGTCCGCCTTTTCCCTGCCATCTGGACCCATCACCTCAAGCAGCCGCGCCCCCGTAATAGCCGACTTCAGCCGGTTGGTGTGCCAAGGTCGGGAAACGCGACTTTGGCCTTCGCTTGCGAGAGGACCTCCTTATAGGTCAGGCCCCTCTCAATAGCTCCGGGCTGCAGTGTGAATACCGCAGTAGCGGAACGAGAGGCCCTACTCTTCCGGGTCCGTCGTTTTTTATTTTTCTTCTTCTTGGGCGCAGGTGTCGGCGGTGTCACCTTCTTTTTTCCGCCCTTTTTTTTGACGACGGTCGTCCAAGCCGCCGTGGTGAGGCTGGGCGCGGTCGCCGGGGCCGCAGATTGGCTGTCAGGTGGGGCTGACACATACTTCACGGGCTCCTTGGCCGCACCAGTCGACGGCCCCGACTTTGCAGCATCCTCCTTCCTCCTTCTGTCGGCCGCTAACGGAGGCCGGAGGCTTTGGGCCGGGAGGAGTCTTGACTCCAAGGCCTCCAGGCGGGCATTCATCATGCCCCCACATTGCTGCATGCAGATACGGACGATTTTCTCAATCTCCACATCCTGCGCAGGTGCAGGGACAAGGGCCGCAGGTGGGGCCGCATCAACCAAAGAGCCGGCAACTGCGGGAGCCGCAGATTTCTGCGTGGCCACTTCACTTTTCAGATCCTCCAGCTCAGCTCGAAGACGGCCGTTCTCCTCCCATAGCTTGGCGGTCTCCTCTGAACTCGTTCTTTTAAGTAGGACCTCGACCGCCTCCTTTATTCCCTCAGCCGCCTCCTTCAGAGCAAGCGTGAACGTGGTCTTCAAGTTGCCCGATTTGGTGGCAACTTTCAGGACAATGTCAACGCCGTCCAGTACCTGGCGGCTGAGTGCCACCGCTGTTGCCTCCTCTCCAGCAGCTGATCGAGCGGCCCGCCGCTCTCGAGCCTGACGAGCCATCTCGCCCATCCTCTCCTCCGCCAAGACTGGCTCAACGTCATTTTAATTAAGTTTTGTAGTCATATCATTCATAACTTATCCCACGAGTATGGGGGAAACAAAGTCCATCCGAGCGGTGCCCCCTGCACTCGGATAAGCCTATATACTGTGGAGGTCGACCGGTATCCACAGGTTTTTACGACTTAGCTGTCGGGTGTTATAGACTGCCCTTGTCATGAGCCGGCCAATCAAGGCAAGCCCTCCGGCCAGCAAGTTTTCAGCGTACCCTCCTGGAGCCACCAGTCAGGTCTTTGTTGAGCCCCTGTTGATTACGGAATCGATAACCTTATCGATTCGAACCTTGTCGGTGAGATAGGGTTAGCCACCTGGCTAACCCTATCTCACCGACGGTGGCAATAGTGCCTGTCAGCGCCTGAGTTAGCAGAGGGCTGACCCGCTCCTCGCACTCCAATACGCCCTCTACTAGATCAGAGGGACGCTTAGAGTGCACTTCGCAGCAGTCTGTGATCAGACTCCGCCAGGTATCCCGTTTTGTCTGGAGTCTCACTCTTGGCCAATCCGGCATGAGTGGCTCTACCGGCTTAGCCCCAGAGATCATAGACCCACGTAAGCCCCCACACGACGACAACGTAGGGATACAGTCGTGGGGGAGCGAGTCCGACCTAACACAATACAATAGCGAATACGCGTTTTTTGTTTATTTCTAAATCTGATCATTTACGTGTCTTCACCTTAGAAAAGATATAGATAGACTTGAAAATAGTCAAAATAATTTTCAAAGTGAAATTTAAAACACTGACTAAATTTGAGCTATTTAAACGCCGCCATTTTGCGCGTGCTTTTGACATAGCCAACGACGACATTGTCATTTTGTGTTTGTTTACTAATCAGTGTTTCAGTTACGTTATAATTATTAACAGTTTTATTAGCTATAAAGATCATGGCAGAAGTTAGTTCTTCTCACAAACACTACCAACACAGTCTGAATTTCCTCCGGTATCCTCACTCACTTGGTGAAACACAGCGCAAGCGCTGTTTCCACAAGATTGTCGCGCAAATTAATTTTATGAAACGGAAACCATTTTTATAACAAGTGACTTGCGTAGAAAACAAAACTGTTATCTTATCTAACGGTGATGAAAAGTATGTTTCATTAATATTATGTAATATACGCTGTTGAATTTTTTGAACAAGTCTCTATAGTAACAGGTTGACAAACACAGTACTTGAGAAACAGACGCTACCTCGTACAAAAGGTTTTACGCTGATTAGTAGTCGTCGAAAACATCCAGACCAGGTGTGATGACCCATTCCTGAGAATCATATTTTTGTGTTGGGGAATTGTTTCAGGTATATCAAGAAATATGTATGAAACCTTTAATTGTTCAAAGGGCTAACGGACAGAGGTGTCGCAGTTGACAACAGCGGGTGTGGATGTACACGCACTGGCGCGTGTCGCGTGACCCTTGTTCTTGTCGCTGTGAGTTGTTTTAGAAGCGGATTAAACACCGGCCGTGTTCTGAGGGCCCCTAGTAAAGTAAAACCGCTTAGCAACTTTCATTGTCACTTATTGTTTTATTACTAAATTGACATTTATTTCTCTTCAAGAAAGTTTTTGAATCTATACAAAACCTGGAGTTTGGATGCTTTCTATGTTTTTTATTTATGTATTTACAAAAAAGTATACATTAATTTATGAAAATTGTATAGTACCAATAGTACAAGCTCTGTTAGTTTGGGACTAAATGGCACTGTGTGAATATGTAGAATAATTTTGTATTAATTAAAAAATCAATTATAGAGACTGTGTTGTTTATGGCTAGTGTTTTCATGAGCTTTAGTTATATTTGTTACACTGAAATACATTTTTATATTTACTTAATGAATAACGAAATCAAGATAGCAATGTAGCCGCGGATGGGTGGGACGAATTTTGCCCTCCATCCGCTCCACAGACCAGCCGCGAGGGGGCGACGTTACGCGTGTGCCGTACGTCGGCTAATTTGAGAGTTTAACATCAGGTGATGGTCAAAGCGGTTCCCGGATTCCTCCCGTCTCGGGCGCAAAGTGGTACACCGTGTGATGTTGGTCGGTTAGATCCCGACACACCGCCCCGCCGCAAACCCCGGTGGGGTGAAGGCCCGAGGGGGTTTCCATACGTAAAAAAAAAAAGAAATAACAAAGGGTGATGTGCAGCGCCGCGGCACGTAGCTAGCTCGGCGAGGTTGCCGCGTGACGTGCCTACTGCGTGTCGCTCGAGACAAGTTTTATACGAGACTCGCATTAAGTGAGCTCATGTCATACTCTTGGATTCGTATCAGAGCTACAACGTTTAATGAGGACGAGCGGAATGCTAAACACTACAACTGCGTACATCTCCCTAAAAGGTCAATCGTTACAATTTCAAAATTATGTGCTGTGGTAGGTGTAGTCTGAACCTTAATTATTGTAATATTGTGTTCAAATTTATGTAATCCATTATTTTTCCTAAAACTCTCCTTCCTTGTTAATAAGAAACCAGATGTGAAATACCTGTTGTTTGCTTCTTTTATTATCCTAAGTGCACCTCCAAGGCATTTCACCAAACATGTCTCAAAAATCATATTTTTTAATTGTCTTCATGTTTTTATTATTTGTCTCAATCATCGACTTGTTCACCTATAGTGAACAAGAATAGCAGATTATTTAATTGAATAAATAAACGGAAAAATTGCAAATAATACACAGGACAGTTTAGAAAAATAACAAGTATACATTGAAATAGTATTTTACACAAGACGTAGATTGAAGAATGTGAACTAAGTTGTTTATTTATACTGCTCGCCATCACCCGGACAAACCCTAAGAGGTTATGGTGGCTTAGCCATACATTGATAGTGCTGTTTAAGAATAGTGGCAAACAAAACAAAAATATAATAATAATAAAGTGATATCTAAAGTCAGACAAATCGAATACATTTATTGTTCGCGAGTATATTCTGTTAAAATAAAAAATAAAAAGAAGAAGGGGTCGTGTAGTAATAGATTGTTTATCTGTGGTGTTTGACGTGCGGACGTTGGCGGCTATCCGAAATATGATGCCGTGTCAGAATAAATAACGCAATTCATCCCTTCTTCCGCGTTGTGGCTGATTCATCATGTCCGCCCGACGTACGCGCCGACACACGGCACGAGTCTAGTTAATGAAGCACCTGATGGTTCCCCAACCACAACTTATTATTCATTAAATAACCACACACTTGCGACCTAATTTGTTGTTCCTTTTAAATAACATTTATACTTTGGGCGAAATACAGAGGTTTCGTAATTTTAGCCGCAACAAATTACTAATCATGTATTAATCCATAATTCATTTTGTATTTGAAATAACGATTTAGCGAGACCGCAGGCCCGATGACGCAGAAGCGACAGTTGGCCGCCGTGTTGCCGTTCATCATGTTGCATTGTCTACATTCGCTATGAGTATTATGAACACCACTCTTGGATTCTACTTATGCTTTCCACCACACAGAGTAGAGTGACGGGCAGGCCCATACCTAAAAAAGGTGTAACTTATAACCACCCGGTCCGGTCATTACGAACGGTTGTTATGACAAGTACCTTAAGATTACAGACTGTAACTTCAGTACACTAACTTTGACTCAAATAATTATTAATGAATTATAACCATTTTTTTAATTCTCCTATTCTTATCACTGCATGTTGTTGAAGGTTTTATTATTTAGTTAGGGTCTTATTCTCGGTATACGTCTTCACTAATTTATGGACAAGTGAGTGTGCAGGTAAGATTCCGATAAGAAAGTCACAATTCGTACCATAACAATGTTGTCGGTATTAATGTTATCAGCGGTGTACACTACCACAAAACTTACGTACTACGTGCAGCAGCGTTTTATGTTTCAATCAATGATTGATGAATTGTCCGAGGGTTCCCATTTCGTATAGCACTAGTATGGCCCAAGATAAGGAACACCGAATGACTTATGAGACTCTCATACATAAAACATCAAAGACGTCGACGATGGTCTCTGGCCCGGATTTATGGACGTCCAACTGACGGCTCTCGAACGGTCTCGAACATCTTGATAGTCGCAAGCTGAATTATTTGCTATATTGTTCTGTAGCTATAAATTAGTATGCTTCACATTTAAACAGCAGTATATGCTTAGTTGTACTCGATACTTTAGGAACAAATGATCGTTTTCATCACGTAATTATTTGCCCTAAGGAGAATGTCTGGATGATGTCAGGTGATGACCTTGATAGTAAGTCAAGTGCCTAACTTACTTATGTAAGAGGTGCTTTAATCAAAACTGATGAGTAAATACTAACCGATTTAAATATCGTGGAAAGAATAGCACTCCATACAGTCGTCGAGTACTATCATGAATCACTCACTATATTTGCCCTTTATGAAAGAGAGTTATGGCGTCGAGCCGGGTGGGCGAGCGCAGGTGGAACGCGGGCGCGGGCCGTCTGAATTATAAATTAGTGACGCGAAGCGGTGCACGGGCTATAGCGGGGTGCGGGTGGAGCGGCGAGGGGTGGTGGGGCTGTTTACCGAGGTAATTGTCTGGCTCACCTCGGGCTCCACCACCTAGACGCGCGGCCATTGGCGTCCGACGTCCTTCACGAAACTAAGAGCTCACTTGCCAAGTCCCGACATCTGTTGATTTCTCAACTTAATTTTCAACTTACCACAAACATAACTTCGTAGAAAATACCCTTTAATTTAATCTAATGTCAATTTTTTATTTAGAATAGGTATCCCCGTTGTAAAGAAAGCGTAGTTTTTAAAGAAATATAAAAGTGATTTGCAGTGAAGAATTAGAATTAAAACCTTGTTAAACTTTTTGTTTTGAATAAAATTAAGTTTAAAGACTATTGTCGATGACTGTGTTTAATTTATTGTGGAGGTAAATAGATGTTGGTGTATTTTCAAAGTTAGTTCCAGAGTTACATTGTAATATTAACATAATATTATGTATTCTGTACCTCGGGAACATCTTTTTTCTCGCGAATCATAGATCATGGGTTTTACATTGCGGTACTAGCGAAGCACCGCGCCGAAGAGTTTGACGAAGTGGTTTCACTAAACCGCCCTTCTCCACTTTAACTAGGCACCTGAGAACGCTCTCTGATGTAATTTACGATTGGGATGGTACGATAGTAGGAGCGGTTACCAGCGCGGGGCTGCGAGCCGGCTGATTGGATTATAGCCACTTTGGCCGCGCCACTGCGCTCTCATCAAGACCCGGATGACTTTGCCAATCTATGGTCACCGCTTCTAACTAACGCCACTCACTACAGTTATCAAATTCTAAATAATATGTATTGTTATTGCTTATTATATTATACTGAAAGTGATTTAGGCCTGTAATTTAAAAGGCGTCTTAGTCGTGAATCTAATTTTAAAACTAGTTTTAAGAAGAGATTTTATTATTGAGATCTTGAAACAAGATCGTTAATTAAGAGAGTAACGATCAATGAACAACCTACTTTAGAACGAAGCTCATGTCAACATCTCCTCTCAGGAATAGATTTTGACAGATGTGGTCCCAGTTCACCTGAGACAAGCTCAATCTAGTTTCAAGTGATAATTTTCTGAGGGCTTTTAGAGTAAATGAATGTATTTTATGATGTCAATACTGAATACAACGAAAGATTCACATTACCTTCCTATATTTACGAAAGAATTACTTTAATTAATTATTAATAAAATATTTCAATTTACTTTAATAAATTAAATTGATATTTAATTCGTTTACAATACACATTTAACTATTTGTTTCAATTAATTTCACACACAATCTTTTGGGTTATAACAAAAATATAGCATTATTCAAAATATAAAAAGTAAAACAAAGTTTGCCAACTCAACATGACAAATATTGATAAAAATTTGAAGGTACCGTTATAGGTAATATCTAGCTATTTTTATTTTGATATTTAATACTTAAATTAGGCGGAGGGTTAATTTATATAATTACATTGATACTCCAGCCAATAGTTTATAATATAGAAACTTATAACTTATAATAAATTAATGATGTTTCTTAAATATATTTCATTAGATATAATTTGATGCGTGATACGGAACAATAATTTCGATACTGCAGAAACGAAACTGAGAACAGGCTGTGAGTTAAAGTTAGGAACTGACACTAGTTTCAGCAGAGTATAACTTAAAACGCATTCTATATTAAGAGCGACGCTTGAGATTTGATGTGAACTCGAAAACTAGTTTCAGCTGATCTGAATTCAAGTCTTCTACTCGGGCACAACATCCAGAAGTTCTGCAGACACGTTTCCAGGGGAAAAGAAACCGGAAGGGACGGAAACATAACTTTTAGGGTGTTAAAGTCGCGTGCACAAACTAGTATAAATGTATATGATAATGAATGAATGAATGAATGATATATTTTATAGAAATGAAATGCAATAAACGATTTGTTTCAACGGAGTAGTGCGTACATTTTAAAAATATATTGTAGCGAGAAACTTAGTTGTAAATTAAAATACATTGTCACACCTTGCGAATAGCATACATTGTTTTTATTCATAATTTGCTAAAAAAAATTGAGTGAATTGAGTGGGGGCAGGGGGGGAGGGGTAATAGTGGGGGCCTCCGGTCGCTTCGCGCGGATTAATTAAAAGTTGTGCTGCCGCCTGTTGTCCCACTCCTTTTGAGTCCTCAACACAACGACCGGCGCCGGCTATGTGAATGTAGCACCTTATCACAACGTGGTAAGACTGTAGCACGCGCAGTGCGTCGTTGGTGTTCGGTTTGTACGTACAAACCACACGGCGAAGGTGCACAATGGGCGCGTATCCGCTGTTTATTAAAGTACAGCTGTCGCTACAAAAGCGCGCCACTCGCCTCCAGCCGCGCCGTGTCGCCCACATTGTACGGAGGTGTAATTTTCTGCACCTACGAATGCTCTAACATTTGTATTTGCGAGTGATTGGATGTTTAAGCTTAAATGCGCCAGAGTTATTTTAGTTGTCATCAACATTATAATACGGAAATTCTATTATTCCAATAGTGAAACCAAATTAAAAAAAACGAGCAGTATTCACAGGCTAACATCAAATCAACATGCTAACACATAACAATCTAGTTAGTGATAAAAAATAGAATGTTAAACGCCAAAGCGGTATCCTGGCTTTTTGGATAAATTAACAACCAGGAGCTGAGATAACTCTTGAGTGAATTTGGCAACAGACCGCGAGCAATGAACGAA
Source organism: Hyphantria cunea (assembly GCA_003709505.1). Classification (NCBI taxonomy): domain Eukaryota; kingdom Metazoa; phylum Arthropoda; class Insecta; order Lepidoptera; family Erebidae; genus Hyphantria; species Hyphantria cunea. The sequence goes on along the minus strand of PKRV01000986.1, from coordinate 1,081,848 downwards.
ACTTCGAAATATTATAACAAAGAAACGCAAAGTACCTAATCAATATCTCTTTTGCATAACGAGGAGTTCGCCGGAGGAGCCACTTCTTGGTTAATTGTGAGGAACGTTGAGTTGTTCGATGGTTTCGCGGGCGCACGGACCTAAGACAGTGGTCACAGTTTGTGCCTGTAATAACAACAGAATTACTATAATATAAAAGCTGTTTTTCTTTGATTGTATCTTCAATTTTTTAGCAAACACTTGCGCAATGACCCCCTGGGCTCGCATCTATGCCCTATTCTATTTTCGATATTTGTAAATGATATAACGAACCAAATTAAACATTGCTGCCGCTTGCTTTTTGCAGATGATTTAAGATAGTCAAAAAGTGGATGAAACGCGAGATCTGGGCGTTATGATAGACAGCCCGGCCCTTGGCTTCTAACCTTATATAATAGTATATATTTTTTATTATATGTACACAATAAAGATATAAATAAAAGACATTGTCAATAAATTTTGACTTGCAAAGACAATAATAGTGTTGTATAACGCCCTGGCACGCAGCAAATTATTTAAGAATACGGTAATGTTGTCTGGAACCCGTTTTATGTTGTTCATTCGAAAGAGAGGAAAGTATACAAAGAGCCTTTGCAGACATTTTGGTTACATTTCACTAAACATCACGTATACAATACATAACATTCCCGTGAACGCCGTTTACAATATTTTAAAATGGATTCTCTTTGTTATCGTCACCGTATTCATGATCTTGTATTTGTTCATAAAAGATTAAACGACTCAATAAAATGTAGTGATCTAACGGAACGCATTCTCTATTCTGTCCCAACAGAACGAAGACCGTCGCGGTATGCTATCATATGTACCAGAATTTTTATCATTCTGTGTAATATTTTTAAGAGAGTGTCGTATGCATGCTGTTGGTATACCAATTAAATAAATAAATAAGCCTCATTACAATGTATTAAGTTTATACACAAAATTTAAAAAAAAGTACTTCCAACATCAAAATCACAACAGAATCATGCTTATTAGGTTGAAGTTATAAATTGTAAGTAAGTTATAAGGAGAGTTATGAACAAAACCGATTTGATTTGTTTTAATAAAAACAAATGAAAAATTTACACACATAAAAATATTATAATTAACGAATACCGTAGTGTACCGCAATGCGCAAGTAATTTTTATAAATGTACGAAATTTAATTTAACTATAAAACTCCAAGTGTTACTGTCTCAACGGCTTAGTACAGGTTTTATTAGTAATTTTATCTAATGTATAAAGAGAAACTGCTTGCTTCTACTATCGGTTATAAGCCATAAAGGGCGGGTGTTATAAAAAATCGCAGTACTAATGCAACAGTGTAATTTCCAACGTAGTCGAGGCCCCGGCGCCTGCTGACGCTCGCACACTAAGTTGGTGTCGCTCCGCGGCGCTTACTTGTTGCGACTTGCTTACAGTTATGCAGTGGCAGTGACTAATTTCGTAAATATCTGAAGCCTGTCCTTTGTATACATCCATCTATATCGATGTTAATAGTGGGACTGAGAGAATCCTCTTTTTACACGACTTAAACAAAGAAGAAGGTTTTCAATCACATAGTGTTGTTGCTTTATAAATGATGATTGTATGTTTATATTGTTCGTAATATGTGTAACGCGCGTAGTCAAGATAGCGGCACAGCAACACATTACAATATTTCTAAGTAGCGCCGGAAGCTGACAAGCGGAAGGCGAAAAGATATTATTTAATATGAACCAACTATTTACTTGACGACGGCGTCACCGCGGAGACGGCGAGGAGGGCCAGCTTTACGAGGAGTACCGCGAAGCGCGGAAAGCTCTGAAGCTGGCCATTCGTCGCGCCAAAGAGGAGAACAGATAGGAGATGCTGGAGGGTCTCGACCGTGACCCCTGGGGTCGCCCATATCGTGCGGTGCGTCAGAAGCTCCGCATGGCGCCCCCCCCCC